>PVJX010029418.1:0-22928 GCA_004027295.1 Dolichotis patagonum
TTTTCTATGTAAAATTATAATTCACTTTAATTAGCCTGTCCATTGTTTGTAACAGCAATAGTCAGTAAAGGGTATATAAAATGAATATGATTTTCTGTTCTCCAAAATGCTTACAGGCTTGTGGGTTCGATGTTTTAGTAAACAAATAAGATAAAGGAAAAGGAATGAAGGTATGGAAGGAATGGTGGTTAATGGGAGCAGCCCTTAGTGAACACAGTCCTTAGTCTTACACAGGAAAGCTAATATCATGGCCCAAGAAGTCTCTCAGGGACAAGTTAAATAAAACTGCCCCTAGATCTTGGGATGGAATAATAGGTTACATGGAGAATAGAGAATCCGGAAGCCAAAAGAAAGAGTCTTCAGGAACCAGATATAGATGATACTAAACATGGACATAACAATTCTAAGCCTTTGGAGTACACAGGAGGGTAAGAAATTGGGTAGAGTGGAAGAAATTCTGGGGTTCAGAAAAATCAGTCTCTTCATTAATAAAAAAAGACCAAAAGCACTGGACTACAGAGTAGGAAGAGAAAGAAAGGATCATATTGGGAGGCTAATTAAGAATTGGGTATAAGAAATAGCAGAGATCTACCAGTGTTTACAGAGAAGAAACCTAAGCAAGATCACCGGCATTTATTAAACTCCTGTGTATTAGCCCTTGTACTATCATCAGTGTCTGTGAAAAGATTTTATCTCTTTTGCAAGCCTAACAAGTGAGGTTGCATTTCATGGATGCTGGTCAAATGAACTTCTGGGTTCCAGATTAAGGACTTCCGTTATGGTACAGCAAATGATATGAGCATTATTAGCATGTTTGCCTCAGTTCCTTTTGTAAATCCTATGGAGATAATGCAAGTGGGACAGACAGATGTTTGCGTACATGTAGTAGGTTTCACGTCAGAATTAAGGGAACCCATATCTTTTATAATGAGCAGTAATCATGCCTGATGTTTGTTTTGGAGGGAAATATTAGTCCAACCTGTTTTCTATGCCCTTAAAAGGTAATCTAGAACCTATGAAGAAATGAAAAAAGTAGACACCTCAAAATTAAAAGCCAGTGCAGAAATGCACATCTGAGATGAATCTGCACTTTGTAGATGAAGAAGTACAGATGGCAAATAAATATATGAAAAAATGTTCAACATCACTGTTCATTCAAGAGATGGAAATTAAAACAATGGTGAGATTCCATCTCACCCTAGAAAGAATGGCTATTATCAAGAAATCAACCAATAATGAATGGTGGCGAGGCTATGGGGAAAAGGAACCCTTCTCCACTGTTGAGGGGAGTGTAGACTGATGCAACCACTGTGGAAATCAGTGTGGAGATACCTCAGAAAACTAGGTCTAGAGGTCCCATTGAACCCAACTATTCCCCTTCTTGGTATCTTCCCAAAAGAATTTAAAAATCATACCACAGTGATCAGTGCACACCCATGTTTGTAGCGGCATAGTTTGTAACAGCTAAATCTTGGATACATCCCAAATGCCCACCAACCAATGAATGAATAAAGAAAATGTGGTTTCTTTTTATACAGTGTTCAGCTTTGTTGAGATTCCAGATCCTTTCCTTGTAAAATAACCTTTAAAATGTCCTACTTGGGACATTTTGTTATTTACCAACTTTTAGGCCAGTAATAAGTTTCACCTGGGAAGGAGGCAGAATGGGAAGCTGTAGACTGATTGTGTAGCTGGCATCTCAGAATCAAAAAGTGATCAGAGTAAAGGAAAAACAACTGATGTCATTATGATTTGTGACTTGTCTGTTTCAAAATGAATTGATTAAGTCTAGAATTTAACACCTTCAGGGAAATCGTAATCAATGAGGAAAACACAAGTGTATAAAAACTATTAAGTTTAATTAACACTGTCTATGTAAAGTGCTTAATGATGAAAATAAGGTAAACACTCTTTAGCATTCTAATGCTTTTCTTAGCACCTGGAAGTTCATCTGTAACTTCTTATTTGGGAGAAGGTTAAGAAAGTAATGATCAATTTCACCACACATTAAAATTTATAATTCCTTTAAAAAGTCAGTCAGCACTGATTCATTGATTTTCTATAGAATCTCGGTACAATTTTTTGATTACTATTTTCTAGGACTAATCAATAATGACTCTAAACTATGGGATTTGGCAGTTCCCTTAGAAGGTATCGTGCCTAGGGTTAGAGAAGCTGGTGATGCATACTGCAAAATGGGGTCTGAGTTGTTGCATCACTAAGGTTTACAGTGTAGGATTACGTATCTCCTAATAAATGGCAGAGACCATGGGTGAGAATGGAGCTGAGGCAAAGGAGAACAAGTGGCTGGGCTCAGGGCCACAAGTGCTGTTAAATAATTAGGCTGACTGAGAGGACAGGACTTTTGAAGGTGAGTCTGTACAAAATATACTTCATTTACCAAGGATCGTTATGTGCTGTGAATGTGTGTTTTGCCCTGTTATGGAGGAGAGGGTAACATAATGAATAAAAGCCTAAACTTCAGAGAGGGAAAATGGATGAACAAGTCCAAAGCACAGCTGTTTACTTGCTAGCTATTAATTTAAGTTCTTTGTGCCTTAAGATTAAGAAGAGAAAATAAAAGAACCAATCTTCTACAGTGCATGAAAAATAATATGTATAAGGTTAGCCTTGGAACTGACCTTTACTGTTTGGAGCTGGCATTCATTAAATGGTAGCACTGATAATTATTTCCACTGGAATTATGCTAGCAATTTTAAAACAGATTCCTAGTGTCAGGCATCAAACACTCTCAGAAACGAAGAGTAAGACTGGGAAACTCAGCCGGGGATTTAGCTCAGTGGCTTAAGCGCCTGCCTGGCAAGTGTGAGGTCGTGAGTTCTATCTCCGATACCAAAAAAAAAAAAAAAAAAAGAAAGGAGCCTCAGTCTTACTGATAAATCCGCCAGGAAACAATCTATGCTATATTTATCATGGTTGACCTAGAAGTTAGGAAATTGTTATAAATATGAAATTAGGTTAAGATATTAAACACAATTCAGCGGCTAGTCGAATTCATTCATTTTTTTTCATCCAGTAGCTTTCTGACAGCTTAGTACCCACTATGTGTATGCTGAAGAGAAATATTAGTTGTCATCCCTGTCTTCTACTCAAGATTTCATTAAGGGCAGAAAGACAGAATTAATAGTTGCTTATTCAAATTTAAATTTAAAATTTTAAATTTGTTCAAATTTATTTAAACAAATAAATTTGTTTAAATTTATTTAAATTTAAACAGAAATACATTTATGCAAAATTCATACTATTTTCATATTTTTTCAAAACTATAGAAAATATAGTTTGTGCTAAACAGAAATAGCCTTTAAAGTTTCGAATATACCTAGTCTTTGAACTGCCCGTGCATAATGCTTATCACTTCTGATACAGTAGGCTGATTAACTGAACAAAATATACTTATATTACCCAAATAGACCAAACAATTTATTTATATGTTTCTAATTTATAAATCATCTCTACTCACAGAAATATTTCCATATTAAGCTTCAATTTGAACAAATGGACAATCACTTAAAGCAGTTCAGCTAAAAAAGGAAACATTCAAAATAACCCTAGAAAATAGAATTCCTTTTGTGTTTTTTCCTGGTTTGAAGTTTCATTTGAAGGTGAAATTGACATGAGAGCTTTCATTCTATCTTCTGAAAAGTGGCGGTAAGGGTGAAATTCAGTACTTGTACAAGGATGAAAAACTACTTCCTTCAGGTTCTGAGAATCTTCAGTTGCTGCTAGCAGACAGAATGGTCTGGGAAATCCCTTGAAGAGAATAGGGTTATTGGAGCAGGAGGAGGGACAGGAGATTCCACTCTTTAGCTTCCCCATGAGTTGATTTCCAATGTGGAAAAAGTGCTTGGATTCCAAAATGCAGCTTCCGCCTGGGCTCGCTGCTCCACTCTCAAGTGGGAGAGGGACTTGAAGGACACAAATATCCGAGATAATACTAACATCATTTCTAGTAGGCTGTACTTCTGCAACTGTTGAACTGATGCTTCATCAAAAGGAGGCATAGTGAAGCTTGCAAGCTAGGTTAGTCCAGAGATCTTAGCAGTATGGTTTTGTCACCCATCTGGAGTGATAACTGGCTCAGATTAAGTTGACAGAATGGAGACACCATCCTCCTGGGATCTGGATCCCCTTGAGGGGACATCTGGTCCACAGTGGGTGCTTCGGACCCTGCACACCTGAACTATCCCAGGTGAACAAAGCTTCTCTCTTGGTGTTCTGATAATCCAGGGATTCCTTGGTCTTCACAGGCAAGTCAAATGCTGAATTTGATTATCCATACTTTGAATATCCTTTCTGACAGGTCAAATGAAACACTTAGTTCAGTTAATTTTTGGTCTACTTTTTTCTAAGTTATTAGAGTTCAAAGTATTAACTTTATATATAAGCTTCATTATGAATGACAATAATTAGGTTTTTCAAAACACTCATTAGTTTTTGTACTTTTTCCCTTAGTGTCATCTTATTCTGCACACATATCCAGCTACTCTGGGGCATGGCTCATGTTTTCATTTGCCAGCACATCTCTGTATATCACCTTTCTGCCTACTCCCCCCACCTTTCTTCTTTCTTCTTCCTTCATCCTCCTCCTCCTTCTTTTTTTCTACCTCCTGCTCATTGTCCTTCTTCCTCCTCCTTTTTTTTTAGTCTTTTATTTTCTTGGGACAGTCTCCCCCAGTAGTTCAGGCTGTTATGGAACTCACTAAGTAGCCAGGTTGACCTTGAACTTGCAGCAGTTTTCCTGCCTCAGCCTCCTGAGTGCCGGGATTATAGGCATGTGCCACCACACCCAGCTTTCTTTATTCTTAAACTGTATTTCTTCCTATCTCTGTTTTTAAAATCTGCTTGTTATCGTTATGTCATTTTAAATTTCTGTTTCCTGATTTTCTGATCTTGGTATTTTTTTGACCCTCAAGATGTATTCATTGTCTAGAGTTTTGATTTAATCTTTAAGTCTTTATTTTTATCATCTTCACTAGATTTAATATATGTTTGGCAACTTTCTTTAAGAGTTTTAAAGAAAGGTTTAGCTCAGGGGTACAAATAGTTTTCTTCAAAACTCTCTTCTGATCATTAGCTTTAGTGGTCTGTAGTTTATTTCTCCTTTGTCAGCATCCAGTGACCATTTGCTACCATCTTCAGTAGGTATTATGATCTGAATGCATTTCCCCAAATTCACATGTTGGCAACTTAATCTCCATTACAACAATGCTGGGAGAGAGCTAGTTAGACATGAAGACACTGCCTCCATGAAAAGACTGATGTTACAACAGGACTGTTAGTTATCATGGCAAGGAATTTGGTCCTTTACCATGTCTTCCATGTTTATAATATAGCAAGAAGGCCCTCGACAGCGGCAGACCCTTGATCATGTACATTCCAGTCTTGAAAACTGTAAGAGGAGAAACAGTACATGGCAGCGTAGGCAGGAAGCAGCCTTCCATCTTTCTTTTCATATCCCATCTAGGATAATAAGCCTGTTGGTCGGTCCTACCCAGTTTAGGTTGGGCCTTCCCAGTGGCCACACCCAGAACTATTCTAAGCCAATCCATGGACTTATTTAGGTGTCATCCTTACACTCTGGATCTGCATTCATGCATTCTAGATCCAGCCATCTCTGAGAAGCCCCACCAATGAGTGTATGAGGCTTTTGGGGTCATCTAGGTACAAGTCATAACACCATCCGTATCTTTCTCCCATGTTCATTTAGTTGTTCTTTACTCTTGTAACGTAACTTCAAAGTCACATGAGATCGGATAGATTTGAATCCATTTCTTGGTCAATGTTCTTATTGTGATATCAGCTTTTACCTTATATTGTTTATAATAGTTAGGCTTTTGTTCCCTCAATTATCTTTTTAGTAGTTCTATTTTAACTTGAAAGAATAGGAGCTATTTAACTTCTTTTTACTTTAGGATCAGAATTCTAACAAGTTGGATAGCTTCCATCAAAGACAGCCTGTCATTCAGTTTTTCTTCTCAGTATGTCATGAATTTATCAGAAATTTTAGCTTCTTAATGGAATAAAAATTAAATACCAAGTTTTTCCTTCCTGTAGACTTTTTAAATTTTTATTTTTAATATTATATGTTTGTAATACATAGTGATTAAACCCTCATGGAGAGTGGGTACCTACGTCTTAATTCTTTTTATGTTCTCCTCCCCTCCTTCCATCCTGGTCTACTTCCCATTTGCAAAGGCTCTGGCTTCCTGTTTCCTATTATCTACCTTGTAGTTTGCTCTTTTATTTATTTATACTTCGGGTTTCTCATATAGAGAAACCAAGTGATATTTAAGACTGCATGTCTGATTTATTTCACTAGGCATTATGATCTCAAAGTACATCCATTTTTCTCTAAATCACTCAAATTTACCCTTCTTTATAGTACAGTAATACACCACTGTGCATATAAATATCACCTTTTGTTTATCCATTCATCTTTTTATAAACATATTGGTCAGTTAATGTCGACTTTTGTTTTAAATTGCTCACAGCACCATCATTTAGGTAATCCCTTCTTCTAAAATAAAACTTATTTATTTTATTTTATTGGTATCAGGAATTGAACTCAGGACTTTGTGCTTGCCAGGCAGGTGCTTATGCCACTAAGCTGTATCCCTGGCCTTCAAATAAACCTTTTCACTCATACTTTCAGGCAATGGTGCCACACCCTGTGCAGTATTTCCTCACATAACACTTCATCGCTTTCAGCAACCACATGACACTAGTGGCTATCACAGTGTGGCCTCCAACACACTGCAGGTGACTTACATTCAATGTACATTTCATACTAAGACCCAGAAGGGTTGGGGTGACTAAGCAAGACTTTCACATACTATTTCTAGCTGTGACACATCTAGAACAAGTTTACATATGAAGGGTCACCAGGCAAAGTGCGTAAGGCTGTTAAATGTCCTGAGGTGACTGGTTTTCTCTTGTAGCCAAGAAATATAAAGGATTCACATTTTCTCATACCTGTGACCACCCCAGGATTTCTGGGCCCGAGAAAGACCCACTAAAAGACTCATCTGCCATATAGTAAGCCAAAGTTCCTTCTGCTTTGTTCTGAATTTCTTGTTCTACATTCCTAGAGATGTAACCTAGCCTCCAAATGTCCTAGAAATCTCCATACTCATGGCAACATACAGTCCAGTTCCTTTTTGGTCAGTGTGTGAGTATGTGTGCATGTATGTTTATGGACATATATGTGAAGAGCTGGTATTTGAATGTAAGTATTCTAAATATCAGAAGCTGTTCTGAAAAGAGAGTTATGAAGTATTGCTTGAGAAAGCAAGATTGGGAGCCATTATAATCAGACTGATACTAACTCCAGGGAAGGGGGATATTAGCATGGATTTGAGAAATCAGAAGAGGCCACTCAGAGGAACCAGGATTCAATATAGACTTGAAATAATGACAGTTTGATTTAGTAGACGGGCACTGTTACGGTTGTGTGTAGATGCCCCACTCAAAGCCTCATGCAGTCATATGGGGCAGGCTTTCCAGAGATGGCTTAATGTAGAGCGTATGATGCTGGGATTAAGGATATATCAGTTCACTGGTTTGGCAGCATATTGTATAAACAGTACTAAATATTGTTATGAAAAAACTACATACAAATAGATAAGCTAGAATAGTAAGGCAAAACAAAAGGAGGGATATTACCGTCAACAAAGTGATATGACAAGGGATCCTCTGAAGACACCAGAGTACAAATGGTTAAAGCCAAAGCAGGAACAGCAGACTGTGCTGAGGTCCTGTGAGGGTTATCCTTGGTGTAGACAGTGGGAGGGATGAAAAGAAGAGTTCTCATGGTCCTAAAAGCTTTGAAACTCAGAAATTACCACCAAATGCTTATCAAGAGGTGACCACACTATAACAAGAGAAAATGAAAAAGATTGCCAACAAACTCCATAAGGATATTATTTATTCAAAAAGAGAAAATTAACTACAAATGAAGCCCTATCAGAAAAATAAGACATAAAACTGAAAAAAACTCTAGCTTACTCTTACAAAAGGAACCAAAATAAATTAAGAACAGTATGAAAATTATCAAAATGTAACACAATTTAAAAGTAGAAAATCTCTGAAATGACATGATTAGAAGCCAGCAGGATGTAAAATTGTTCTATCAGAGTTCAAGGGGAAAATTGAAAAAATAAAGAAAACACTTCAGAATAGTGAAGTAATGGGAAGAAACATGATAGATTAGTCAGCATAGAGAACAGGCAATTAAAAAAAAAAACCTAGATAATGGAAAGGAGAAAAATGGAGGAAAAGACCATATGAAACAAAGTGGGGGTATAGCTCAGCAGCATGACATCTGCCTGACAAGCATAAAGTCTTGAGTTTGACTCCCTGTTTAATTTTTTTAATTAAATATTTTTTAAAATTAAAAAAAGGTATAGAGTATGGGCAAAGAAATTTCAACATATGTATTAGTAGAATTCCCAAAGAAATGCTTAAAGAAATAGTATAGAACAGCTTTACAAACAAAACAAAACAAACAAAAACAAAAACAAAAACAAGATAGCTCTCCTGCCATGAAAGGTGGCTGAAGCCCACCTATGGAAGGAGTACACCACGTCTTGGCCCAGATGGTCAACACCAAGAGATATGCTCCTGAAACTAGGATTTTAATGATAAAGGAGACAGCCTTTTGGCAACCACTAGAAACAGATCACGTCATTTAATGTATCATCCAAAGTGATAAGCTTTTGAGGGACAGCATTAATAACTGTGCTGAGAAACAGACATAGATGCAGGTTGTCTCTGGCCAACAGAGAGGTAATATTATCCAATTATAAAGAAAATAAGCAATATACAATCGCTATTAAAGGAAATAAAAGCATAGAAAATAAAGCAAACCCATTAGAGTGAGCATTAGTAGAATTCAATATGGTCTCTAAATATCATTTCCTACTAAAGAAACAAAATTTTCCAGGAGAAACAGCTGATTTTGGGTGTGGGGGAAGTGACACCAGTACCACCTTGCTATCAGGAAGAAAGAAATCTATGGGAAGAATATGAGCCCACAATGCAGTCACTACAGTGAAATCCAGCTTGGCAAGCTGTGTAAATGCTGGTTATGTGCTCAGGAATTCTGTCTCTTAAGAATGGTGTGTTAGGTGATGGCTTCTGTCTAGATGACCTCCCGATAACTTGTATCTAGGTGACCTCCCAAAGCCTCATGCACTCTGAAGTGGGCCTTTTGAGAGGTGTCTGAATGGTGGGTAGGTGATTATGGGCATGCGATAGCTGGCCTAGACTCCTGATTGGCTTGGCATGGGTTGTGAGTGTGGGTAATGGGGAGGTCCACCCTGAGTGTAGGTGACACCACTAGGTAGTTTGCAGTGTGGATGGAATAAAAAAGTGAAAGATGCTGTTTCCTTCTTACCTGTCAAGATATGGACTGTTTTCTCCTCTGCCAGGCCTCCCTGCTTTGGAGCCAACCAACTATAGACTGAAACTTCTACAAACTATGAGCTAAAATAGAGCTTTCCTCCCTTGATTTGTGGTTGAGTATTTTGTCCAGAAGTGAAAAAGTAACTAAGACCTGATGAGTCTTTGAAGAGGACTCATTTGGATTTCAAACAAGAAAAGGAATATTTCCTTTATGTGCTACTTTCTTGTTGCTGAGACAAAAATTCCTGACACCCACAAGTTAGAGGAAGGAAAGTTTATTTTGGCCCACAGTTTCGGCTCAGTCAGCTGGATCCAAGGCAGTGTGGCATGGCAGAATTACACAGCTGAGGAAAAACACCTCATGACATGATGGCAAGGGCCCGAAATAAGGAAAGGTTACATACCTAGAGTACTCACACATTGTGAAAAGCCACAAATTTCAAATATGCTCAGAAAAACGCCTATAAATACCTATTTTTATAGTTTAAACCGTAAGTACGCTATGTCTCCCACAATTATGTAATTTAATCTAGTAAAATACTATATTAATAAGGGCTTTGATAGTGTAGGGGATTTTGGTGTCATTTGAGAGATCTTGAGACTTTAAGAAGATCAAATCAGAGAACCCTTAAAATAGCTACATGTGGTACAGCAACCTATTATGATGTGGGAAAGCTGAGGCATCTCCCAGAGATGGGTTACAGGCAGCATCAAAATCAGAAGCAAGGAGAACTGAACAGCGCTCTCGGAGTGTCTACCAGCACTCCTCCTGCCAAAACATAAATAAATAAATAAATAAATAAATAAATAAAAAATAAATAAAAAATTGTGGAATCTATTTGCAATTTCTACAAAATTACGGGGTTCTCACAAACAAATATTAGATTCTAAGGAAAAATCCGCAAATGATTGAGACCACAAACTCTGAACCACAACTTCACAAGGGTATTCTGTACTTAAAATGAGAGAACACAACAGCCTGAAAATGAGCCAAAGAAGTCACACCAAAGAGCCACAAAAGACACCACCATAGCTAACCTAGCAACAGAAAAAAAATTAAATGCTAAGGCAAAAATGATTATAAAGGATGAAGAAAACCCACAACCTTATTTAAAAGTTGTAATAACTGATAGGGCAGATACAGTCATCACAAACTTCCAGATGCCCAACAGTGTAGCCTCAAATAGGTAAGCTGAAACAGTCTATGAAGTCTTAGTTGCTTCAAAATATGAATTAATGTACTATTATCATTTATCTGGGCCACAATTATGTTTGATTCTCAACACTAACTTCAGTTACAGTAGCTGCTGTTAACTTTATAACACCCTATTTTTAAATAGAAATTAAAATATAGAGTAAGCCTACAAGTTAGTCAGTTAAAATAATTGGTTTCAAGAAGTGGGGTGTGTGGGGGGAACCAAAACAAATTCTCTGCTGATTCACCCATGTTTCTACCCTCTGCCTGCTCCTTGCCCACAGCCAATGCATCTGCAGGTCCAGACCTCCCCACACTGCTAAGAACAAGGTGGACTCAGGCAGAAAGTGAAAAGTGCTCACTACCAGTAAAATCTGGCACCCTCATTCTCCTGCCTTCTACAGTCTCCTTCTATAGGCATTAATCTTGGCTTCAGGTTGATGTTTCTTAATAGCCAGCTACCCTGCGCTGAGCTGTCCCTGAACGCTGATGTGTGGGTAGCACTTACCAGGTGAGAGTGCCCATTTTCTTAACTGGCCAAATCAGTGAAAAGTTACAGAAATACTCATTAGAAACAGTAGTTGCTGAACAAAAATAGCTGCCTCTGTCGGCACGGTCGGCACTGGGTCAGATTCCCTGGGTTCTTCCCTGTTGCTGTGGGTGGAGATCTGGGGCCAGTGCCTGCCAGGTACCTGTGCACACCTACCAATCCCCATGCCTGCCAGCTGCAGCTCTCTGAACCTCTACACGAATTCCAGAGCATCAGTGACTCTGACATAAGTGTCACCATGGCTTCCACCACATTTAAAGTCTAATCTGCCACACATTGGAGGGTTAACTGCATTGAATTCCTAATGCAAAACATCTACCTATGACTGACAGAAGATCCCATGATGAATAAACCTTTTTTTGTACCAAGGACCTAGAATAGGAAACTACTATATAGTAGCAGATTGACAGAGAACCCCAAAATGAGTATATGTAGAAGCATGTTTTTTTCTCACTTGCAGGCTTTAAGTTATGGTTTAAAAGGTGCAGTTGTTTTTGCCTAAACATTATTCTATACATTTGCACCAATGTTCAGGAAAACACTTTCAATTGTCACTTTATTTAAATGGTAATTAGTGGGCCACAGCTTTAGCCCACTGGCAATTTTCAAAGCAATTCTGTTGAATGCTGCCCATCTGCCTGCCTTGCACGTAAAAGGGACCCCCATTCAGAAACAACCTTAGAAGCCTACAGACATCAGTCTCCCACTGCACAGACTTCTCACCAGGCCTATCACCTTTGCTGCAGAAGAGACAGAAGTGCACCCTTTGCCCACACAGGAAGTTACTTGCCTCCAAGACTCTTCATATCTCCCTAAGCATGTGCCTGCAATCCATGGAACTAATGGTTTTCATTCTCCAAGTGAAGTGGAGAGATCAAGGTTTTGTTTCTTTCATTTTACATGTTTGGCAAATAAATTTCTATGCCTTGTAAGTCTTTAAGTTAATTTAATAAAAAATAGCAGAGCCTAGGCATGGATTCTGGGAGAGGTTGGGTGACAGATATGGGTCATTGTGTGTGGTAGTTCCAACCTCCTGGCTGGCAGTACAAAGTGCTACCATCGGTATTACCTCTTGGTAAGTGGATGCCGGCCTGGTTGGCACCACTAATAATGTGTGTTGAAGCAACTGTTATTCTCTCATGCAAAGTGATGCTGATGTCTTGCACATCATGAATCACCATGACCCTGTCTAGAGAAAGCTTCTCACAACAAAAGGAAAGGTTTTGCCCCATCATTTCAAGCATACCTATGCTGCTCCTATAGGGTATGGCAGGGCTTTTCTTGTGTTTGTGAATATCTGATTGGTTGAGATTACTTGAGTTCTCAATTATGGTAGCAGCAATTTTCTTGCCCTTGGCAGCTGTTCTTGCAGACTTGTGGGATGCAATTTTATCTTCCTTGAGGTCACTCTCTGCAGCGCTGCCCTGACTCTTCTTCAGATCGGCAACAGCTGAAGAGCAGGTCTAACACCTTCAGGGTGGGGTGCCTGAGCTTGCTGTGAGACACGCTTGTGTGCACTTCGTGGCCAGCAGCCCAGCTAGTGCGTCTCACTGCATGACCACACCTACGCAAATGAAAGGCATCTGCTGGCGCTAGAGAGAGGGGAGTCTGGCTCAGATTTTCTCTGCAGCAAAAAATAAGTAGTCGAGCTTTCATCACATTTCCTTTCTAAAAGAGATTCATGATTCCTTTTTCAGAGTATCCCATAGAAATCATGTTTATTCTTTTCGGGTTGTTCAGCGAACGACTGTAGTTCATCTCCCTCATTTATCCACTGGTCACTCATGATTCGTTTTAGAGTGCCAGGCTTCTTTGGGTTAATGATGAGGAATCATTTAAGAAACTATTGACAGTCTCTGGATAGTACGGAGGAGGAATTTGCTATCTCCCTGTGATGTTGCTGACCACCACTTCCTTCGCATTTCGCCCATCAGAAGGGAATGAAGCACTGACTGGAGTGTAGAAATCACACCGGGACTCCACACATCCCTGGCCAGATGCTGGTCCTTCCTGCTCAGGATGATCTCTAGGGCCACAGATGCAGCAGTGCCACAGGATGTTTCAAGTGTCTTGCCAAAAGTGCATTCTGTGCTGAATCTAAAATCTGTGACTTTGATGTCTGTGTCCCTTTCTGTCAGCGTGTACTCTGCCTTCAGGTCTCTGTGGGCTATCCCCGTGTCATGGCAGTATTGACAGCAGACAGGATCTATGGAAACTTCGCTCTTGCTTCTCTCTTATCCATTCTCCTATGGATTACTAAATGTTCATACATCTCACTACCTTTTGCATATTGTTTTCAAGTAAAATGCCTTTTCAGTTCCTATAACTTCAAACAACTGAAATATATTGTGGATAACTTAACATCTTCATGATTCTAACTTCTCTGAGAAGTTCCCAGAGTCTTATGGGAGTCAATATTCTTTTCTTGATTATTTTAATTGCAACTTCAGTGTCTGTGATAGTATGTATGCAGAATCTCCCTTTTATATAGCTCTCTTCCTCAATTATTTGCAACAGTCTGTGGTTTCCTATGAGCTATTCACTGTGACACTGCTGATGTGGAAAGAGTCCACTCTTTCATATTAGTAATCTCCAAGCCCCTGTTGGGTTAGTCTCTCACTGCAGATGCAAATGTTTTGCTCCACCATTTCATCCAAATCTGTGCTGCTATTCACTATAAGGCAGGGCGGTAGGGCTTTTCTTGTGATCTGGACCATTTGTGTGATGGGGGTTATTTTGGTTTCCAAGTATGGAACTGGGTGCAACAATTTTCTTGCCTTTGACAGCTGTTCTTGAAGATTCGTGGGATGGAATTTCATCTTCTTTGAGGTCACTGCCTACAGTGCCTCTCCGATTCTTTGCATGGGAAACAGCTGAAGGAATGGCTGGTCCAGCATTATCATGGTGGAGCGTCTGAGGCTTGCTGCATGACAATCTTGTGCGCACTTTGTGACCAGGAGCCCAGCCAGTGCTTTTACTGAGGTCGCTCCCTGGCCACACCTGAGCAAGTAAAAGGTGTCTGATAAGCAAGTGAAAGGTGTCTGCTAGCACTGGAGCAAGGGGAGCCCAGCTCGGAAGATTTTCTCCACTGGGAGAAATATGTGGCTGAGTTTTCATCACATTTCTTTTCTGCAAGAGGTCCGTGAAGCTTTTTTTCTGAGAATCCCACTGTGGTTGTCGTATTTATTCTTTTTGAGTCTGGAATGTTTAGCTCTTCTTTAACGAATTGTTGTTCGTCTCCCTCATAAGCTTCACTGGTCCGTTTGTCCTTCATGATCTCATCCAGACTGCCACGCTGCTTTGCCTTTAAGACAAGGAATCACTTCAGAAGCTGTTCGCAGTCTGTGGAGAGGCAGAAAGGGATTGTATATCCGCCTCTGCAATTTCCTTTTCTCACTTGCTTCAGATTTCTTCCTTCAAATGGGAGAGACTCACAAATTAGATTATAGAAAGCACTCCAGAACCCCACACGAAGGTTTCTGGCCCCTGGTACTCCTTGCCCAGGTGGCTCTCTGGGGGCATATGCAGCAGTGCCACAATGCGTGTCCAGTTTGTCACCCACAGTCAATTCAGTGATAAATCCAAAATCTGCCAGTTTTATTTTTCTCTCGTCATCTAACAATATTTTCTTGGTGTTCAGGTCCCTGTACATGATCTCCTTGTCATGGCAGTACAGCCCTGCAGACGGCATCTGTCAAAACTTAGCTCGTGCTTCTCTTTCATGCATTTTTCCAACAGTAACCAAGTAGTCACACATTTAACCACACATTTCATTACTAAATGGAAAATTTTCTCAGTCTTGACTCCAAACAGCCTTATTATATTGAGTTGGTTTAGCATCGTCATTATTTTTACTTCTCTGGGCAGCTTCTGGAGTCTCACCGTACTCATCGGAGTTCTGCCAGTGATCCTTATGGCAACCTCAGCACCTGTGATGGTATGTCTGGCTAATCTGTCTTTTACATAATTCATCTTGTGGAGTGTTTACAACACTCTGTATTTTCCTATTTGAATTTCTTTCTCACACAGGAAGACAGAGATTTTCTAAGTGCTCTAGAGTGTCCTTTTCCAGAGGTGTCTTCTTGTAGCCTGTTTCCCTGTGAGAGGTTTTCTTCAATCTCTACTTGGTTGTCTTCCTTCTGTGAATGTTTTAAGAGAATAAAGGCAAGTATCTCAATGTACTCCAGCAAAATAAATGTCTAATAAATAATAAAAATAATAAACCAATAAATGTGATAAATAACAATCACAAGTTAACAAATAATAAACAGAATAAATACAAATATGATGTAATACAGTAAATAATAATAAACTAATAACAATTTGCTAATATGATAAATAAATATAATGAACTAATAAATGTATAATATAATAAATATTATAAACTAATAAACAATAAACAAATAAATGTAATAAACTAATAATATAATGAACTAAAAAGTATATATAATGACAATAAAAACTAATAAATATCTCTTGCTATAACTGGCAGGATTAGGATGAGGAAGGTTGGTGAAAGGTAGAGGAGAGGAGGGAAGGGACGCAGAGAGGAAACAGAGGACAGGGGAGGAATGAAAAGACATGGACAGAATTGGAATAGAAAAGGAAATATAGGTTCAAAAATAATTACAAAAACCTTCTGCAAGAAAAGATGATTGCCCAGTTTAAATTATCCATCTGGATAAGTCAGAAGGTTGAGGGCAAATGAGTAGTGACCTTATTTCTAGGATACTCATTCTAGAACCTACCATTGTCAGTGTCATCCTAAGGGTACTGACAGAATAAAGAGGTGAAGAGAGTGAGAGTGCAAGGTGAAGGGGGGGAGGGAGAGAATGAGAAAGAAGAATTAGGTATGTTACATATGTGTACCAACTCTCTATGATGAATGTAATTATTTTGCACTGCTAACATGTAGCAATAAAAAAATTTAAAGAATACTCATTTAAAATCCTGGGATCAAAATCTTTGGGTTTGATTTACACAGTGTTCCTAATAAATTATTATGAGAATTTTTGATACGAAGTTACAATAGTAAATTAGCCAGACTTTTTAGGTTGCAAGTAACATGAAAAACTCAGTCTAATTTAATCATAGAAATGAATTTATTGTCATACATTGCCCAATTCAAAAATCAAAGACAAAACTTTAAAAATAAAACACACTTAGGTAGTATCAGGGTTCTTCATAGCAGCAACTAAGTTCAGTCTCTTTGAAACACCAATGGACTAAACAACACATCACCTTTTATTTCCCTTATTTTTTAAGGCACGTGGAATACGCATTCTAGTGTGCCTGCTCCTTAGTTGGGAGATGATGGAACACTTTGACAACACAGGAAAGAAATACAACATAGGGGGCAGAGATAGTTCTTAAAGTGGGAGAGAGGTGCTGTTAGCAGGAGAGGGGTGTCTGTGGAGGAACCTCCTCAACAGATGTCCATTGCAGAAAAGCAGGCTGCAAGGTGACTATTTGACCTTAGTTTATTGTAACTTCAACAAAGTGTCCCAAGGACAGAATAACTGAAGGCAGGTTAATGCATTTAATATAATATGTGTAACATTTAAAGGAGGGAAAAAAGACTCAGCAAGAGGAAAAACATTGGTGACTATAAAAAGATACAAGAGAAGATTTTAAGATTAAAATTAGATTCATAAGGGTAGGTGTTTTAGGAAAGAAATATGTAGATAATGTTTGAAAGTCAGGTTGAAGTAATTTGTGAAAGAACTAGTTGACGAATGAATTTCCTTAGTCCAGTGCAAGTTATATACTCTCAGTCTTTATTGGCAGCAGTGTGTAGCAGAGGGATTGACTTGTAGAGATAGAAACATGAAAAATACTAGAGAGTTAATTAGAGGATGTAGAGGAGAATGTGACAAGTGATCAGCAAAAGGTCAGAACTGACACTGAAATTTCAAGGCAAGAGAAAATCTGGAGAGGGAGCAATGACATTGGGACCCAGGAAGATAGTTCAGTCCTGGAGGTATTTGTGGATGAAATGACTGAGAGATGTAAGGAAAAGAGGGATAAATTAAAAATGTAGCTACGGACCTAAATTCATAGGCCATGAAGGCCGGGGCTAGATGTCTTGCTTTATTTTGTGCTGCTGTCACAAGTGCTGGAGCCTGAGTGTTTTATAAAGAGAAGGTCTAGGGACGGAGAGTCCATTGTCAGGTAGTTAGCAGGTTTGGTGTCTGGCAGGTGTCAGGTCTCTGGAGTGTACTGCTTTGTCTTTATATGACGGAAGAGTGGAAAACTGAGGGAATCCACTCCGACTTTTTATTAAGGCACTAAACCCACATGAAGTGGAGACCTAAGGCTCAATCATCTGTAGAATGTCCCACTTTTCATTATTAGTGCATTAGCCATTGAATTTCAATGAATTTTAGAAGGGAGAAACCAACCCTAATGAAAGGACATGCTATTTTCCACCCAGAGAGATGTCATTTCTAGGTTTACTTCTTTTTAGAGTGCAGATGATACAGACTGGCAGTGTTGTCATGTGACTGTGGTGATGTACACCTTCCTGAGTTCCTCAGCCTTGGCTTTTTCAGGTGAAATTTAGAAGAGTAGCTGTCTTACTCTAACTGTTCAGTAGTTTTTGACTCCTTGGAATTGGTGGTTATTCAGTGACAGAATAAGCCCTATTTCCTAAGGCAAGTCACTCATTTCAATGTTTCAAGAACTTTGGGTTAGAAAGAACTACATTATACAAAGTCAATGAGTATCTCTCCTCAACATTCTCCCATGTATTCCTGCTTCTTTTTTCTATTCTGTTCAAACAGGTAAAAAACTGATCCATTTTACATGTGATATCTAAGCAACACTAACATCACTTTTTCTTTAGCATAGTGATACATAAAACAAACAGTCCTTTCACATGAACTGTGCAAATTGTTAAGTACCTGGAACATTTAAAAAATTCAGATAAAAGAAGCAAACATCAAAACTAAGCAAAAACAGACAAAAATCACCAACAAATCACCACAAAGATTTTTTCACTATAAATATTCCAGCAGGATCATTTTGTACTGAAGACAACTTTGGCAAACTTTCCTTTTAATTTCCTAAGTTGAACAAAATGATTGCAAGCCCAAGCATAGCGATTAATACAGCCAAAGAAAGAAAAATTATTTGTGGGAAGCAAATTATACTGAATTATTTGCTTTACTTGGTTCAGTGGTGCAAGTAGAAATAAAGTTCCCCCAGTAGGCAGGACTACTAGGGCAAATATGTTTTTAAAAGAGATTTTCCCCCCAAACCAGAGTAGTAAAATCATATGCAGTATTTGGGGGATAAATAATTAGTTATAGTAAACACAGAATATCTTACACAATTGCTTTACTTGAGAATGACTATTTAGATATTGAATGTTCATTTGTTATAATCATTAAATGACAAACCATAGAAATATCAACAGTAGATCACATGCAGTAAGTAGAGATCAAGAGGTTAGTTTTCTTTTTTTTATTTTAAAGAGGATAAAATTAAACACAACAAAACAGAATAAAATGGAACACAAGAAAGCAATGTAAGAGACATAAATTTCAAAGCAAGACAATCAGAGATCTTCACTATCTATCATATTGACCCTTGTTTTCTTCCAAATAGTTGTCCATATCTTCACATACAGAGAACTCACACGAAACAACATAGCATGGAACTGATCTAAACAGGATGAAGAAGGTGTTTTAGGTCTTCAAGACCAGACAATAGGGAAGCCAACAATGTCTGTCATAGTGTCTCTCATTCTCTTCAAAACAGCTGTCCACGCCTTCATGTATGTTGAACTTAAACAAAACAAAACAGGCTAAGATCACTCTGAACAAAGAATGATAGTATTGCTGGATTTCACGTCATAATGTTACGGAATCAGCACTGGGTACTGTAGTGTCTCTTTTTCTTCAAAGTAATTGTTCATTTCATCATGCATTATATAATTGGTTCTTATAAACTGTTTATAAGTTCTATGCATGCACGGGTCTCTACATGTACATCTATCCTCTCTGTATTAGAGGGAAAAACAAAACAAAGATAAAACAAAACAAATTCCTAGAAAAACATGAAATGAAAAAGTCATATAAAACTGCAATTCAAGGTTATCTATAATGGTTACTATGATGTCTCAGCAGTATATAACAACATTAATAAAAACAAAACATTGGAGACATTATAAGACTTCAAAAGCACATAATAATCAAACCAGAGTGGGTATCCTAGTGAATCTTGTCATCTTCAGTATAGTTGCACATACTTGATACTTGATACTTGATACTATTAATCATAACAGATTTGAATAAAATCAGTCAATACAAAACAGCAATCTAACAAACCAGATTCAAATAAAATCAGTCATAATAAGACAGTGTAAGTTATACAGGGCTTCAGATTAAGTTAATAGGAAATTAAGGATGATTACCATAATATGTCCTACTATTTTTGGGATAGCTGTCCATGCCCTCAAATCTAGTGTAAGTAGACAAACTAGAACAGAATATAATCCATCTAAACAGAGTGGTGAGAATAATGTAGATTTTAAATCTTGTTACCCTATTAACAATATCCTCTGCCTTCCTTTTTTAGACAATTCCTCCCCTTTCACTCCCACAGGGTGCACTGCCCATTTTGGGTCCTACTAACTCCCTCAGTTTTTAGGTTGGGGGGAGCAACCTGCTATTTATCCTAGCTGGTTCTGAACCTGCTGACTCCTGGGCTTGATCTCAAGTTGTATTTCTTTACCTACAAAAGCCTTAAGGTTTTCCTTCATTATAGCTGAGTAGTTCTCTACTGCACAGAAGTATCATGTCTTTTCAACCTATCTGCAGGTGCTGGTCGAGTTGCCTCTATTTCTGTCTGGTTCCCTGTCACATAGAGCATTGTTTTCTCATATTTGACTTTCTGTCCATAAACCCTCTTTCAGGTTAATTATGTTTCCAATATAGAGCATTTTTTAAAAAAATAATTTTATTTAAAGAGAAAAAAAAACAAAACAAGACAAAACAGAATAAAGGGTAGCAACAATACAGTATTCCAAGGAAAAAAGGAAAAGAACAACAACAAAAAAACCTAACAAATTATTGCTTGACAAATTACATACTGACTTCTTGGAAATAGTTGTTCAATTTACAAAGTTAAAACATGTAAAGTAGACATCCAAACAGTGAGACTGTTAACAGTTCTGCTCCACGATCTGACAAAAACAGCAATATGGTCATCCATTTTACCCATGCACATATACATGCAATTATGTCAAAAGGGTAGAATTAAACACAACAAAACAGAGCAAAGAGGATCACAAGAAAGCAATGTAAGAGACAAAAATTCCAAAACTAGACAATCAGTGATATTCACTCTCTATCATATTTACTCTCCTTTTCTTCCAAATCGTTGTCCATATTGTCACATACAGGGAATTCACATGAAACAACCTAGTATGGAATTGATTTGAGCAGGATGAGGAGGACATTTCAAGTCTTCAAGACCAGACATTAGGGAAGCCAAGAATGGCTGTCATAGTGTCTCTCATTCTTCTCAAAACAGCTGTCAATACATTAATGTGTGTTGAACTTAGACAAGGCAAAGCAAGCTAAGATCACTTTGAACAAAAAGTGATAGTTTTGCTGGACTTCACATCATGACATTATGGAATCAGCACTGGGTATTGTAGTGTCTCTTTTTCTTAAAAGTAATTGTTCATTTTAACATGTGTTATGTAGTTGGTTCTCGTAAACTGTTTATAAGCTCTACACATGCATGAGTCTTTACTTGTATATCTATCATTTCTGTATTAGCAGGAAAAACAAAACAAACCAAGATAAAACAAAACAATTCCTAGAAAAGCATGAGGCAGAAAAGTCACATAAAACCACAATACAAGGTGATCTACAATGGTTACCATGGTGTCTCAGCAGTGTATAACATTAATAAAAATGAAGCATTGGAGATATTATAAGACTTCAAAAGCAAGTAATAATCAAACCAGAGTGGATATCTTAGTGAATCTTGTCATCTTCAGTGTAGTTGCCTATACACTTAGACTTGATGCTATCAATCATAACAGATTTAATTAAAATCAGTCAATACAAAGTAGCAATCTAACAAACCAGATTCAAATAAGATCAGTCATAATAAAATGGGCTTATCTCTTGATCTACTCTGCCTGTGTTCCTTTCTGTTAGTATATCAAGACCATCTATATTAGAGATTACAGCCAACCTTCTCTGCCTCATTTCTGCTATTCTATTTTTCTGCCATTGATTGTCTATTTTTCTCTTTCATTCCACTGTCTGCCCCATTCATTGAGGCCTCTCTGCCACTGTTCCTGAAATCCCCATATTCTTTTTCTCTCTATCTAGAATGTCCTTCAGTATTTTTTGTAGGATTGGATTAGTGGTCACAAATTTCCCTGGTTCCTCTTTGTCATGGAAGCATCTGTTTCTCCATTAATTTCTAGAGACAGTTTTGCAGAGTACATCAATCTGGGCTGGAGGTTATTTTCTTTCAGGGCTCGAATTACTTCACTCCAAGCTCTTCTTGATTTGGTGGTCTGTGTCGAGAAATCTGCCATAATTTTTATGGGCTTTCCTTTATAGGTAATCTTTTCTTTTCTCTGATGGCTTTTTCTATTCTGTTCTCATATTGAATTTCTGGATCTTGATTATTATGTGTGTGGGTGTAGCTCTGTTTTGGTTATAGGTGGCTGGGGTTCTGTATGCTTCATACATCTGCATATCATTTCCTTTTGTTATGCTTGAGAAGTTTTCCATAATAATTTCTGTGAATAGCCTTTGCAGTTCCTTTGTTTTGACTCCTGCTTCTTCATTCACATGTTTTATTCTTAGGTTATAGATCCTCTTGTCATCTTCTTCCTTTGTGTTGTTTCTGCCTGTCTCCTTGTTATTTTTAAGAGACCTTTCTTTTCATGATCACACACTGCAAGCCTGTCTTCAAGTTTTGATAGTCCATCCTTAGTTTCTTTCAAGCAGTTTCACCAGCTTTCAATGGAGTTTTTAGTTTCCTGGTAATCTCTTTGAATCTGCTTCATGTATTCTAGGTTTTCTTTATATTCTTCATTGAACATTTCTCTCCTTCTTTTGTGTTCCTTCATTCTTCCATCTGTGTCTTCTTGAGAGGTGCTTAGCATTTCTTTTATTAATCTACTTATATCTTGCTTAACTTTAATTAATATTTCAGTTTTCAGCTCATTTCTGAGGTCCCAAAGACATCTCTTTATGTCTGCTGATGCTCTGTTTGATGTTGCATGTTTGTTGCCCTCAATCTCTTTTGTATTTACCTTTCCTGGGCCAATATTCTCAGGGTTGGGGGCTGGGGGATTTTTCTTATTTTTTTCTCTTGTCATGTTTTTGGTTCCTTCAATACAAGTGTACAGTGGAGTTCCCAGCCCCTTTCCCTGTTGGTTACAGCTCCTCTGAAACATGCTGGCTAGGGGTTTCTGCCCTCTCCAGTCTGCTGTCAGTCACTGAGGTGCAGGCAGGGGCAGTGTATGCTGGCCCCTCCTCTCTGGGCCAATCAAGCTTTGCAGGCCTTCACTGCATCAGTGTGTTCTGTGCATAGGGAATTGGTTTGGGATGACTTATTGGGTCCCAGTCAGGGGTGTGACCCAGGCCAAGCAGATCCCACCAATCTGCTCTGGGAGGGGAGCAACCAACTGAAGTCACTGCCATTCCCAATTTGGGCCAATCCTGCCCAACTTCAACATGTTGTCCAGTTTTCTGTCACCCCTTTTCTGTGGGAGGGTCTTAT
>PVJX010029419.1:0-22911 GCA_004027295.1 Dolichotis patagonum
TCTAGAGGTGCCCTCAAATCGTCACACACTTTTAGATGGGCTTTTTTGGGGGTAGCTGAATCTACAGCTCATGAGTGAGTCATGGATTAGTGCTGGGAGTCGGTGTGGGTGATGGTTGCATAAGTCCACTGATTGGATTGGCACTGCCTTCATCCCAGCAGTCTGCATAAGATAAAAGTGGCAGAAAGAAGCTTGTTTCTCTCCCCTCTTGTTACTTCTGCTGTCTTCTGTCACCATGAACTGTTGCCCCTCTGCCATGTGCCACCCTGTTTTGGAGTCAGCCAATTATGGATTGAAACCTCCACAAACCTTGAGCTCAATAAACCTTTCCTTCTTTAACTTTGGAAGTTGGGTATTTTGTCTCAGCAACAAGAGAAAAGTAACTAAAACTACTGTAGTTACATTTTGTGTGTGCTTGCATGATGGTCATGAGCATTATTTTAATGGAAAATGTTTCTTAATAATGTATTAACATACTCTTTTAGTTTTCATATATTGTGTTTCTTTACCAAAAATTTCTAGGAAAACAATTTCTCAATCAATCATATTACAATATTTAACACTTAAAATAAATTTTCAATTCTACTGTCATAAAATTTTACATTATTCCCAGAAATATTTTGCAAATATTTGATTTAAAAGAAACCTATTAGGTTTAGTTAATATAATTTCTAAAGACTAAAATTGAATCATTATAATATTAAAGTATTCTTGATTTTTAGAAGGTAGAACATATTCTCATTTATTTGTTAATGAGTCATTTGTCCTTTATTTGAATGATTTTCCTTTAAAATTTAGTTGGTATTAACAATCTTCCCTTCATTTTAATGTATTTCTGCTAATTGCCACTAAGAATATCTCTTTTCATTTTAGTTATGTTTAACACGTTACTTTAATATAAACAGCTTTGTAATATCTTATTACTACTATGCAATTTCAAAAATTACTAAATAATTACTTACTTACTTTCTTGTAATTTTACTATACTTTGGGTTCTTTTCAGTCTTTGAAACATAGGAATGCAGTAAGTAATGAGGTAGAGAATTTAACTGTTCTACTTTTTACTTAGAAAGTTAATTATTCCTAATAATTGTATTGATAATGAGGACTATGTAATAACAGATTTAAAGAAACATTTAAGGTAATTTGAAATGATAAGTTGGTTTTGTCAATGCATTGCCTATTTTACATAGGTGAGGAACAAAGAAAAGGATGAATTTAAACAGATCAAAGCTTGCAGGATTGTGAGTTTAATTTTTCTCTCTAGATAATGAAATAATGTATAGAAACTATTAGAAAAATATGTTGTGATTACATATATAAAATTGGTCCTATTCTGTACAAATCATTATGCTTCAACAAAATTATATTATTTCATAAGTTTTCCCATTTTATTTCTTATTTTAGGATACTTATAGATTTGCTGTTTTATCATTTATTTTGAAATTCAAGCATTTTAATTAATAATTGCTTTGAATGTTTGAATGGATTCCATGAATTTCCAGAACCACTTTTTGTGAAACCAATCACCACACTCTTTTCAATTGAGAAACTTTGTGCCCATTTGTGCAGTAACTTTCCTTTCTTCCATTCTAATATATTGAATTAAAAAGAATGTTATATTCTGACCACAAAGGACTAATACTAATACTAAAGACACAGATTATTTGAAGTAGAAATGATGAGAAAAGATATTCCATGCAAATTGTAGCCAAAAGTGAGCTGGGTGAGAAAGTGTCTCTTTGTTACAAGACACAGAAGACATTATGTGTTGATTAATGAGATATAAGAAAAATAAACATAACAAGAATGAACCAAACATCAAAGCCCAAATGTATATGAAATAAATATTGACAGATTGAAGCAAAAAAATACTCTTAAAAATTTATTTTAGAGAATAAAACCAGACCCAACAAAACAGAATAAAGCTAATCGGAACAGAACAATGGAAGTGACATAAGACTTCAAAATACAATACTAGTAAATCAATAATGGATACCATAATGTCTCATGTCTTCTTCAAAATATCTGTCCATACCATCAGACATAATAAAATCAGACAAAACAAAGCATAATAAAATGCTTTTTTTTAACCTATCAAAACAAAAGAATGAAAATATATTTTTAAAAGAATGAAATCATAAAGTAGAATAAAGCCTATCAAAACAAAACAGTGAAAGTGATGCAGGTTTTCAAAACAAGATAATAAGAAATCAGCAATGGTTAAATAATGCTTTTTATTGTATTCAAAACTGATGTCCATACTATCAGACATAATAAAATCAAACAGAACAGAACAGAATAAAAGCCATCAAAACAGAGCTGTGAATAAAACAAAATAAAATGGAAGAAAACAAAAGAGTGACAGTAATATTGGATTTCAAAAACAAGACAGAAGGAAATCCCCCATATTTGCTGCACTGAATATTGTGAGCCTCTTAACAGATGCTCAGACTATCCGCCCTAGGCCTGCAGGTCAATCAAACAATACAAGAGTTAAGTTGCTTTGATATGTCAGTTGCTATCAATTCAGACTGCCCTCTGAGTCAGCCGGTTACTTGTGGGGTGGGGATAGAGGGGTGAGGGGTATTCTTATTTCCCAACCAACACACTAGTTGGTTCACGAGAAGGGTGAACTGGCTTTGTGTCGTTCTGCCCAGGCCCATCATGGCTTCTGAAAACTCATGGGAAGAACCCATTGGCTTCTTGTTTCTCCTCCGGGGCCCTGCATGGCTTGTGCTGACTCATGAGCAAGACAAACTCAAGAAATACTTTTACAGTAATAACCAGAAAATTGTCTACACTCACATAAATAATTGAAAAAAAAACACATGAAAGACTTGTAAAGACATAGAGATTTGAACAATACTTAATCCAAGTGCCAGCCAGTTATTTCATGTACACAACAAACTGATTCTAATGTTTTTATAGAGTGACTAAAAACCGAGAATAAAATTAAAGAACAGAAAGAAATTTTGTAAACTGACTTATTTGACTTTAAGATTTATTATAAAGCTGTACAGATGGTTTGAAAGAAAAATGATGAGTAAAGCTATTTCACGCAAACAGTAACTAAAAGGGAAATAATTCAGCATGGTAGTTGGTGAAATAAAAAAAGACCAAATAGATCAGTGGAACAGATTAGAGGGCAGAGAAATAGACCCACATAAATAGAGTCAAATGATCTTTGCTACAAGACCAAAGGCAATGCAAATGAGAACATATAATTTTTAAATAAATGATCCTGCAATAAGAAGATGCCCACATACAAAAAATGAATCATTTCACAGACCTTACAGTCTCCACAAAAATTAATTTAAGAAAGATCACAGGGTGATACATCAAGTGAAAAACTGTGTAACCACCCTAAGTTAACAAAGGAGAAAACCAAGTGATTTCAGGGTTAGCTATGTATTGAACATCGAAGGCACAATTCTTGAAAGAAATTATTCATAAACTTGACTTTGATGTCAAAAGAATGAAAACAAAGCCACGGATGAGAGAAAACACTAGCAAAAATCATTCTGGATAAAGTAAAATACACAAAGACCGCTAAGACTTCAACAATAAGAAAATAGCCCGATTTTTAAAAATGGAGCAGACTTTAACTCCAAAGAATATATAGATGTGGAAACTAAATATACGACACAGTGCTCTACAGCTTGTGTCTTGAGGAAAATGTAAGACAGACAGAGAAACCACAGTACACTTACTAGACTATCTAGAACCAAAAATATGAGACCTCTGAATGCCGGCAAAGATGTAGAGTAACAGGAACTCTCATTCTTTGCTGAAATGAGGACAAAATGGCATTGATACTATGGAAAAAAATTTTGTAATTTCCTACATAATTAATCACACCTTTACTACGTGGTAATACTTTGGTACTCTGTAGTGTTTACTTAAGGCTTAACGATGCTGAACGTTTATGCCCTATGCTCATCTATCTGTCATCTATCTATCTATCTATCTATCTATATATTTAGAGTGCGTCTATCTATAAGAGCACTGCTACATACAATTGCCAAAACTTGGAAACAACCAAGAAAAAACAGCAGAGCTATGATGCAAATATTGCAGAACAAATGGATTTTGAAGAATTGTACTCCAGTAATTTCAATAATGTAGGTGAAATGATGGAATTTCTAGAAACATCATCCTGCTAGAAGTAAAAACTGTTTATGAAGGTTGAATCTATAATTATAAATCTACCAATAAAGAAAAGCTTCTACCATGATTTCACTTGTGAATACTGCAAAACATTTAGAAAATATTAACTACAGTATTTCTCAAAAATTACAAAAAATATTAAAGTGAAGAATACTTTGCAACTGGTTCTGAAAAATCAATTGAAATTACTTTAACTTCAAAGCCAGGCAAAGTCACTAAATGAAAAAGTCAAGCAATATATCAACATTCCTTATGAATATGAATGAAAAATTCCCCCAAGTACTAGAAATAGTTTTCAGCAACATACTAAATGTATTATAAATATAAGAAGTATTCTCAGAATACAAGAAATTTTCAGCATCTGCAGATCAGTTAATGGTATGTAAGTATTGCTAGAATGAAGATTAATGAACACATCAGTTTATTAAATATTGACAAAATACATTAACCTTTCTTAATAAAATAATATAACATGTGAAAAACCCACAGCTAATACGACACAACAGAGAAAGATTTACAATTTTCCCTTAAGATAAAGAACATGATGAAGATATCTACATTTCTGTTTAACATTTCATTGAAAGTACCAGGCATGGATAAGCTACAAAAAATAAGCAACAATATTATCTTTTTATAAGAGACATTGCATGATATGTAGACTACATGATATTTAGATAGCCCACAAACGTATTCACAAACACACAATTGGAGCTAAAAATTAATTTCAAAAAACTTGTGGCATACAAAATCAACATACCAATATAAGATGAGTTTCTGTAAGCTAACACTGTTAATCTAAAAAGGATTTGAAAACTTCCATTTAAAATAACATTCCTAAGAATAAATTTAGTATAAATAGCACATGATTTATGTTCATGGATGGAAATACTTAATATTACTAAGAAGAAAATATAACCAAAACTAATTAATACATTCAGTGTAATCCCTATTAAATCTCACTGATATATTTTAAGAAATAGAAAAATTCATGCTAAAATTTTTATAAAATCAAAGACCTCACATAACCAAAGCAATCTTGAAAAAGATTAAGGTTAGGTATATTAGATTTCTGATTTCAATATTAATTATAGGACTGTAGTAACCAAAAATGTCCCACTATCATAAACACGGACAAAATGGTCAATTGGATAGAATAGAGATCACTGAGATAAATCGTTATACATATGATCATATTACTGTCAACAAAGGTACCAAAACCATTCAATGAGAAATGAAAAGTTTTTTCAACTAACGATATTACTAAAATTTAATGCTCCTGTTCAGAGAATGAGGTTGGACCTCTGCCTTATTAAAAATCACACAAAATGCATCAAAGATATAAATATAAAAATTAAAGCTCTAGAAATGGAGGAGTTAGGGAGGGGGAGAAGGGAAAAGAATGAAAAAGGTATTAAGATATTTTATGTATAAGTATCAACCACATATAAGGAATTTAAACATACAGAAAATGTGTACTAAAAAATTTACAAAATTTAAAGAATCTTAGGGGAAAATTTTCATGATGTTGGCTTTTATGTTTGTTTTGGGAATGAAACAACACAAACAACAAGAGAAAAAACAGATTTGAACTGCATCAAAATGAATAATGTGTGCAACTCAGTTTGAATGTTAGACACTCCTGTTTCCTAGCACTAAAGACCACATATTTTCAATTAGAGATTACTGGTAAAGTCTGTTCACATAAACCTGAGTAGATAAGCTGAGAATATTACCGTGAGGACAACTAACTTGCATGAATATACACTATTTGCAAACTGTCGGTTGGAGACAAAGTTTGCTCACTGATTTTCATTTCATGTTAAATTTATCCTTTGCAAACTTTATTAATCTTGTTTTCCTCAGTGTCAGTGTGAGATAAATTTAGAGAACGATAATTTTATTAAACATTATTGTTTACTTTTTTAGGTGAAGGTATAGTGCTTTCTCCTTGGGCAACTGATTGAAAGAATTTAAGGCTTTAAGAAATGTGGATTTCAAGGGTCTAAAAGAGTAAAATTCATTTTCATAACATGCTTAACTGTAACTTACTTTTTCTAAGTCAAAGTGAATATATTCACATGTACATATTTGCTTATTTAAATATGTTATCTGTCAAATATTTTTCTGAAAAGAGTCAGATGCATATTTTCTCTTTATTTTTTACAGTTTAATCAGAGAAAACAGCTCAATCAGGACTGCCCTAAGAAAAATTCAAATAGATTAGTTATGCATTTGATCTTTTTAGAAACTATTTTTAATGAAATATAGTTAGTTGACTATTTCTTTTACTTCATGCATTAATGAGCCAAAGTCTTACTGAGATATATTTACTGCATTTTGTTTTGCTCCTTCTCGTTTCTATTGGTAAATGTCTGCAGTATGTGATAGCATTCCTTGCATGGTTGGTACTGATTCCAGCACATCTTAATTTAGAACCCAAGCTCCCCATAAAGCATATAAGTATTACATACTGCAAGCATAAGTGAATAAAAATATTTTTTAAAAAGAGTAAAATCCCAAACCACATGGTGTGCAATTTTACTTGGATCGCACGCCCTTTGCCTTTAATGATTTATGTGATTGGCATTTTGCTCTATGCATGCCTATTTCTATGTGCCAAAGAACATTCTTATTCAATAATACTTGTAATACAGAAAATACAAGAAACCATAATATAAAATGTCTATTTTCACTTTAGTCTTTCATTTCTCCATTTTTTTCTATTTTAAAATGTACATATTTTTGATACTTTGAGCTAAAGACAATTATACTTATAAATTATTGTATTTCAGAAACTATTTCAAAGACAAAGTCGGTGTGGAAAGCTCTATAAAATATTTTTGCTAGTTCAGTCCCATGAAAGTATCATGTACATCTTTACAATATGTGTCTGTAGTTGTGTATGTATGCGTCATTGCAGAGTTGCGACTAAGCAAAAGGCTTCATCAATGCTAGAAGAACATTGCACCACTGGGCTATAGCCCCCGGCCCAATCATTATTTATTCAACTGATATGCCATCTCAAGAAAGTTACAGGTCACTAGTTCGAGCTTTAGGAGAAAGTTCCAGCATTATTGATTAAAAATCACCTTTTTTATTGATTTAAATCAAAAGCACAATTAATTTCCATTGAAAAATGATGAGACTGAAAACTTATTTATATATAAATTTGCAATAAAAATTGGTCACTATAAAATTTATTTCTGGAAACTGAAGAATATACTGAGCATTAAAATATAGTCTCTAATATAAATATATGTATATATATAAATATATATATATATATACACACACATATATCGTAAGACAGCATCTCTCTGTGTAATTCAGGTTGGTCTTAACTCACGGTGGCACCCAGGCTGGCCTGGAACTTGCAGCAATCCTCCTGCCTCAGTCCCTAGTACTGAAATTACAGGAATGTGGCACCACATCTGGCCATTTACATTTTAATACTGAGACATTGCTATACATTTATATGATTAGCTTTCACAATTTAGAAGAGTGCTATTTTTTTGATTAAATACAGCTATTAATTATACTGACTTAAGTATGTTTCTCTTTTTCCTTGTAGGCTGTACTTTGGAGGTATAAATTTTCTCAGCTTAAAGGTTCTTCAGATGACGGCAAGAGCAAAATCAAATTTTTGTTTCAGAATCCAGATACTAAACAGATTGAAGCAAAGGTAAACACAAGACATTCACCACGTAACAGTACTCTGATTACATTAATTCCGAAGAAGCACGGGCAGAAGATTTAGCAGAACCAAAAAGCAAGAACTTTCCCTGCTTATTTATCCCTCATGGTCAGCAGAATAAATTCACTTTAAATTTTTAATGATAAATTTTCACTGAAAAGCATCCCTTAAATTACACACAGTTAATTGCATTTCTTAGTTTTAATTCTCTGTGAACCACATTCCTGTCTTGTCTAGAGTAACATCCTAGAAGCTAAATGAATCACCTTATGGTTTCACACTCTAGAAAATTTAAAATCCTATGAGAAAAGTTGACTCTATTTTATCATTATTTATTCTTTCCTTAAATAGTTACACATGTTCCTACCAAAAATATAAAGTCTATTTTGTTCATGCAATTATGTGTTAAAAGGTGATTATATGAAGGAATGTTTGCTTTTCCCCATGAAAATTTTCAGTATTCTGTAATATATTAGCTATACTGTTCAACTATCAGAAAGATTCACTGTTCTTACTGCAAAGTGAACATATATTGGTAAATATTTAAAAATCTAAGTTCTTTTCATTATTCTAACATATAATCTATAATATCTATGTTTGGTAAGAATAAGTTACATACATATCCCAGTAGGGAAGAAAATTTACATAGTGAATTGTAAAATTAGAATTAATTATATGGACATGAAAACTCAATGTAAATTTCAATGATGAGTCAAAATTACCATAAATCTGTCACACTTCTTCACTTACTGAATTCAGGGTGACACTTCATCTGGCATGCAAACCCATCTAGTGCGTAGACTGTGTGATATGCAGACAAAGTCTCCTTTTAATGCAGCTGTGGGTTCAGGTCTGGCACACTCCTTAGAACAAGGTGACCTCTTCTTTGCCATTTGCATCCCTCCTTAACTACTGTCCAGTTTGCTGAGGGGATATACATTCTTGTTTTATGTTTGTCTTTGCACTTGTTTCTACTTCCTCTTCCTAGACTGTAGGTAGTTTAAATTAGGATCTGTTCATTTAATACCCTCGTGCTGGTTCAATTGCTACTTGCATTTCTTTAAATTATTGGTGTTATTAGAGCTTTGTCTTGCATTGTAACCCATCAGCTTAGACAAATGCATGTACAACTTCATCAACTTGCTTTTCTGAACTTGCTTCTTCATTTTCAGGTATATACTCTCAAGAAATCCTCTTCCCTATATACAGAACTCTATGTTGCTGTCTTCTATCTCTGTCTTTGTACACTGCCTCTTCCCTCCAGAGTTGCTATGATGGATCATTTATTCTGTCTCAGCTAAATACACTGCTGTCTACATTGATTCTTGCTGATACTATCAAAAATGCCTTAGTATTGTACAAAAATTTACTTTAGCTCTTGCTAGAATTCTCAATATTACAAAACAGCATAAAACTCAATACTAGTGAAGTTATGTTAATGTAGTTCTGCATTCTTCTGGCTAGTAGGGTATTGATAGCACTATAGTATTTGATCTTTAGTTACTACTCTTTCACTTTTTTATGAACTAAAGGACCCTTAGCAATGAAGCAAATGCTGTAAGTTTAATCAAATGATTACTAACTATACTATTTGGAGCTTTATTTAATGTAGTGTATTATATATGCAACTCTGTAGTTGATTATATTCCCTCTACAGGAAATGTTATTTTTGCCCTTCATCTTTTAAATATATTTTATATTTTCATTCATTAAATGCAAGTTTTTAAGAAGATAATATTTGGTTATGATTCTCAAACTAACATGAACGATTTATAGAATAGTAGAAATAACAGTCTTAAAAGTGCTAAGTCTATGCTGATTGATACATTAAAGAATGTACTTCTATTAAGCATCTCTGTAGATAAAATAAGAGAAAGATAGACACTCCATACACAGTACTAACTAAATTCAAAATTGGGAACATTTAACAAGAAAAGGCACTGACCAACCAGAGTGATGGCCAAGTCTGTGGAATACTTTAGCTGTACTTACATCTACTGCCTGGTCATCATCTCTGCTGACAGTGTAGAAATTACTTGGGAATTAAAATTAGGTCAGTTGATAGCTGTTAGGTAGCCTTCTGTGCAACTTGTTAGTAGTACGATAGATGAATAGTAAGATAATGATCAGTTAGAGGAGCAAAGCAAGGATAATAGCATCAAGATTTTTGTGGATGTAAGTTTTAATTTCTCTGGAAAAGTGCTCACAACTGCAAATTGCTGGGAGCTGTTTGGTTTTAAAGAAGTCAGCTAAATTATATTCCAAAATAACTGTAACATTTTATATTCCAATAATGTATGAGTGATGCAGTTTCTCTGCTTTTCTTGCAAGTACTGTATGTTTTCTTTTTTTTATTTTAGTTTTTTTTTATTTTAGTTTTTCACTTTGTAGTTTTAATTGCGTTGGCTCAATATCTAGTAATAACGATTGTGGCATATCTCCTAGTCCCAATTGGTCTTTGGTGAACTACTTTTTCTTCTTTTGTTTGGTTCTGTTTTGTTTTGTTTGTGTGCATGTGTGTTTTCTAATTATATTGTTTATTTTTATTGCTTTATATTTTTGTGTTAATCATGCTTGATACTTTTCAAAGAAATAAAATTATTCTTTTATTGACTTTCAAATGTGTTCTCATCAATCAATTTAGCAAATTCCTCTTTTACATTAACTCTTTTTCGGTCAATTTGATTTTATATTGCTTTTTCCCAATGTGAAGTAGGATTTTAGATTACTAATTTGCAGCTTCTTTGTAATATAAGGATTCAGTGCTATAATTTTCCTCTTAGCTCTGCATGTGCTGCACTCATCAAATTCCAATGTTATGCTTCTGTTTTCATCTTTCCAATGTGGTTTTCCTGTTTCCTTTAAAGCCATCTCTTTGAAAAATGAACTTTTGCTTATTTTCTTCATTTTCAAATTACACTGGTTTTAGGGTTCTTTCAGGATCACAGCCCAGGTTGCCAGAGGATCTAGAGATTTCTTACTTTCTGCAACTTCCCTTCTACTTATGAGCATCCATCTCTGAGGCGTCAAATTTGCCACAACTAATGATCCCACACTGACACTTCATCATCTCCTGCTGTCAGTGTCTACATCAGGCTTAACTTACAGTGTGTAAACACAGGCTAACCCCACTGGTCCCAAGATACTCTGTGCTTTACCAACTCATCCCTAGGTCTCCTTGGCCACCCACTCTTTCTTTCTTTTTTTGTCTTCATTCTTTTACCTTTTTAAGAATTTCATGGGCTATATCATACAGTGTGTAGGTATGTAGATTCTTTTGATTCTTTTTTTCTTTTTCACTGAGAATTGAACTCAGGGACTCATGCTTCCCAAGCAGCCACTCTACCGCTGAGCTATATCCCTTGCCCAGTATGTAGATTTTTTAAAAATTGAATTCTTTCATTTAGTAATATGTATTTTAATTTTCTGCATATGTTTCCATGGCTTGATAGCTTATTCCTTTTAGTATCCCTTTTCTGGGTGCACCACAGTGTAGCTACCCAGTAATCTACTGAAGGATCTCTTTGATGCTTCCCAGTTTGTTTGCTCAGGAATAAAGTTGCTGTAAATGTCCATATTTAGCTTTTTTTCTATATACATAAGACTTTAACTCTTCTGATAAAGTTGGTTCCATGATGCTTGATTACTGGATTAGAAATGGTAACACTGTGTTTGGTTTTTAATAAATTACCAAACTTTCTTCCAAAGTTTTAATTTTGCATTTCTACCAGCAATTAGCAGGCATACCTCTTGGTCCTCATCTTTGCCAGCATTTGGTTCTGCCAATGTCCTAGACATCTTGAGAGTGAGACTGACCATGCCTTGCTTCTGGTTTTGTGGGAAAGTTCTAAATTCCTCACGTATAGCATATGGCAGAGTTTTGATAGATTTTCTTCATAAAGTTGAAATGTTTCCTTTCTATTCCTATTTCTCTGAGAGTAATCATAAAAAGGTATTGTATACTTTCTCTGAACTTACTGATATAGTCATGCGATCTTTCTTTTTTAACTTTGTAATATGATAGAATATAATTGACTTTCTAAAAATGAATAAATCTAGAACATCAACCTTAATAACAAAATCAAAAATTTCTCCTTGTAGTTCTACACATTTTGCCTCAATATTTTTATATTTTTATTAGGAGCATAAATGTTACAAATCATTCTATCTTCTGAAAAATTTGACTTATTTCATCATGAAAGGTCTTTATTCCTGATATCTTTCTTTGGTGAAGTCTCCTATTCTGGAATTAATAAAAATATAACTACTTCCTTTTGATTAGTGTTAGCATGCTGTATCTTTCTCTTTCATTTTATTGTTACCCTATATAGTATTTTTTATTTTAGAAGTATTTTTCTATTCAAGGTTGGTATTTCTTTTGAAGATATCAGTATGCAATATGACAACCATTGTTAAATTCCTATCATCTTGTTTTGAAAACCTATATTGTCACTGTTTGGGGGGTTTTGTTGTTGTTTGCTTGTTTCTTTTGTATTTTTTGTTTTTGCTGTCTGAGTGTTTTCCCCCTTCTTTAAAAAAAATACCAAAATTGGTATTTCACAGAAAACAAATATAAATCTAATTTCTTGGCCAACTTTGGTAATTTCTATTTTTTACCATTGATATTCAAAATGATTATTGATGCAGTTGGATGGATATCTACCATCTTTGTTCTATTTTCAACTTGTTTCCCTCATTATTTATCTTTTTTATATATTCTGCTCTTTTTGTGCTTTAGCATTTTACATGATTTGGCATTTTATATGATTCAGTTTTCTCTATTTTGTTAGAATAAGTTCTATTGCTTTCTCTTTTTTGTTTCCATTACCTCCTTTTTTCTCCCCTCCCTTCGCTTCACTTTTCTTCTTTCCTTCTCCCTCCCAACCTCTCTTGCCTTATCCTCCTCCTCCTCTTCCTCTCCCTCCTTTTTCTTTTTTCTATCTTTTCCTCCTCCTTCTTTTGCTTTTATCTAGTCAAAACCATAATTTTGTTACATATGTTATAAGCATAGTCCAAATTCAGACAACATTACGCTGATGTTTCTATCACTCACTACTTGGTCTTCTTACAGCTTGACCAGAGCATTGTGGATTTCTTGGCTTTGTGGTTTGATATCAAAATCATATATAAACATTGCAAGAAAGAAATATCCTCCTAGGTCCATATTCCTGATGAAAATAGATCCACAAATACCCAACAAAGCAATAAAAATCAAATATATAATAGTAGTGAAGTTTATCTAATATAATTGATATAATTAATGGAGGTTTATCTCAGGATTCCAAAGATGTTTCAATATATTCAAATGTGGTATAATATGTGACATGAGCAGAGTGTGGGACAAAAACCATGTGATTGCCTCATTCGAGTCAGAAAATTCATGTGATAAATTCAACATCTTTTCATATATTCATGATAAAAATTCTCAAAAACTTATGCATAGAACTTGGACCTAAAAGCTGTATGTGGCAAGCCAGTATTTTATTCAGTGATGAAAATTTGAAACACTTTTACCTGAAGATAAGGAAGAGCTGAATTGACTTCCACTGAATACAGACCTGGCAGTCACTGCCACAGCAATTAGTCGAGAGAAGGAAATAAAAAACATTCTAATACTAAAGGAAGAAATAAAATTGTTGCTGTTTGCTGATGACATGATCTTATGTGAAGAAAATTGTGGAGACAAAATTTTCAGACATAGCAAATGCATATGGTAGACTTGCAAGGTACAACATCAACAGATGAAAATTAATAATCATTTCTATATAGTAACAATAAATGATCTAATCAAGAAATTAAGAGGTAAATTCCATCTACCTTGCCTAAAAAATAAAACAGGAGTAAAGTTAAATAAGGTGTTAAGAGATCTACACATTGAAAGATATAATTCTTCTATTAAAGAATTTGAAGACTACCCAAATAAATGAAAAGGATAGTTGATGATCATGGATTGGAAAAATCAATACTGCTAAATGTCCATATAACTAAAGCAACCCACACATTCAATTCAATTCAGTTCAATTCAATTCAATTCAATTCAATTCCTATGAAAGTGACTTAACTTCTTCACAAAAATAGAAAAAAGCTCCTAAAAGTTGATAGAATAGAAAGATTAAAAATTAAAAAATAAATATCCAAGAAAATCTCGAGGCAAAAAACAATGCTAATTAGTACCACACTACTTAACTTCAAATACATTACAAGGCTATAATAATTAAAATACCATGTTTCTGGTATAACACTAGACAAATCCATCAAACTGATGACATAGAGAACTCAAAACCCCATACATTTACAGTCAGTTGATTTTTGGCAAAGAGATCAACGGTAAACAAGAAAAGCGGTTTTTTAATGTCTTTAGTTATGACAGTGTATGTGCCTCAGTGTCCTGAACTGATTACCAAGCTTAGCGTCTCAGGGTCACTGTGGCACTGAGGAATGGCCAGAAGTCACAAGATGACAGAGCTTGTGACTAAGGTAGCTCTGGGTTTCATGAGGCTTTTTGTTTGATGACAAGTGGCAGCAACGTTCACCCTGTTTTTCATAATATCTCATAATGACACTCTCAAAAAACACTTATGAAAGAGAACTTCCAGAAGTGCTTCACAAGTCCCAAGAACGATGCAGTGTGTTCAAAGTGAGAAAGAGTGCTTTGAGGGGGACCATTAGCAATCTGACTTTTATTGTGATATAACTTTATTTCAGCATCCATTAGATAGTTTAGTCACCCTTAGTATAAAAATTCAAACAACTTAACAGCACAAAAACAATCAGATAGAAAATAAAGGAAGTGTATAACTATTTCTCAAAAGAGAACATACGCATGGCTAACAGTTATTTATATGAAACATCAAAACATTAATCACTAGGAAATGCAAATTAAAGCCACAATAAGATAGTATCTTAGAACAATCAGAATGGACATGATCAAAACTATTTGAGATAGGTGTTGCCATGAACACGGAGGAGAGGAACCCTTGCTCAGTGTTGGCTGGAACACAAAGTAGAAAATTCTTACACAAACCTGGGGAGAGATTCATAAAAGGGTAAAGTTAGAAGTAACTTGTGATCCCGGATTCCCACTTCTGGTTAGTCAAAAGAGTTTTAAATGTTTCTACTGAAGAGATACCTGCATTCTTACCTGTATGATAGTATTATTCACAATTTCTAAGTTATAAAATCAACCTAAATGTTCTTTATCCACAGGGTGAACAAAATATACATATTTTTTTTTTACTTTGTTTTGGTTTTTTTGGTGCCAGGGACCAAACTCAAGACCTCATGCTCACCAGGCATGGGCTTGTGCCATTGAACTATATTCCCTGCCCTTTGGAGGTCTATATATTACCAATGACTTTTAATTCTTTGATTTTAGGAAATCCCTAAAATACTTAAGAAAGTTAGGCACATTTATATGGGAGTTAATGGAGCTTTGTTTTGTTTTTTGTTATGTAAGACTAATGTCAAAAGCCTCCTTTACTTTTTTTCTCTGAAAGTTGAATCTTATAAATCCTCACTTCATTACTCAGAAGCTTAATACATTTCCAATCTGTTTCCAAAGCCTCATTAATCTTCACAGACTTACTTTGTAGACTACAGGCATAGTTTCTGGTAGAATCCATGAACTACACTTCAGTTTTTACTGACAGTTTTTACTGTCATTGGAAGCTAAAAAATGTTATATGCGTGTAATCTTTCTATGATGGTTTATGTATCATGTTCATATACACAGTAATAAATCTAGAATTATATTTTCACATTTGTTCCCAACTATTCTAAGTAAATATATATTTCTTTACCAGTTCTTGGAGCATCTGCTTTAACTTAGCTAGATATATTTGTTCTTAAATTATAATTTGATATAATACGGCCAATCTTCTGACTACTAAACAAGCTGTTTTTTGAAAGCAGTGATAAACTTTCTTTAAGGAAATTCACAAAGGTACCCCAACTCCCATAAAAATGTTGTTAAAATGTTTCCTAAGCTAATGTACAGAGCATATTAATGCTAAACCCTGGATTTGAGCTCTAAATAATGTTCTTTGTGCAATACAATAAAAGAAGGAAAAGAAAATTGCTTTTCTATTTAGTGTACAATACAGAATGGGAAGCATTTAAAAATAGTTAGTCATTTTGGGCTTCCCTTCATATCTCTCTTCTTCCAGTCACATGGTTCCAGGGACTTTATTCTGCCTTAAGCAGCTTTTTCCAAATATATAAAGTATTAGTAAGATTCAAGTCAGAAATTGAGGAATGATTCCCAGTAATGAGACTTCTAGCAAATCTCTATAAATCTTCATTTCTTCACATAATTTGTAGAGAAAAATGCCTACCTTAAAATGCTGCACTAGAGAACAACTGTTCAGTAGCTTAAATATAAGGACTGAATCTACAACACAATAGATAGGGCATTTTAGATGCTTAAAAAATGTGTGTCAAAGAACCTCACTATGAATTCATAATATGTTGAATTATATTTTAGAAGAAGATGACCAGTAATCCAAATGAATCTGTGTTTGGCACTTTGGGTCCCAAAAATGAAGAAGTTTAATATTTACAAAGTTGGACAGGTTATTTGGGAATAAGGGTCTATTTCTCCCTGCATCACAAATGACAGATCAGCTCCCATCCTTCCTATTGGCCACCATTTCTGACTTCACAGAAACAAAGTGTTTCTAAACCTGTGAGATACCCATTTTCTTCCTGGAAGTTATACAAAAATCTCAAGCTGTTTAAACTGTGGAGGAGAGAAACAGGGTAGAAACAACTATTTAGTAGTACAAAACCTGAATAAGTCATTGCATAAGAGTTCTGCATACTATGAAAGAATTTAAGTAAGGTAGGTGGGAACAAATTAGCACCAAAATGCTGAAGTCCACTTTGTGTGCCTGTGTATAAGCTTACCAGCTTGGTTTATGTGAATTTTCAAACTAGTGATTGTATTAGTAGTAGGAAAAAGTGGTTAAAGAGTAACTAGACAGGACAGTGAGTCAGCCTTGGAAGAGATTTTAAATTCTTGTAAACTGCTGCAAATTCTAGACTATTTTAACTAATCACTGAGATTTTATTTTCTCCAAATATATCACTTTTTAAGAATACTGAATTTATATTCCTATTTATATCAAAACTCCATAACATTCTTTTTCTTGGTGGGCTATAAACTTATGTTGCTAACTTTTAAACTTATTAACTGCCTCCAAAATAAGTACCTATTGGAAGGAATATATTCATGGTATAAAGCTTTCTTTTCTTTTTTGTCACAAGTCACTGTTTATATAGAGAATAAATACAACAAAATGTTTATTTAAATGAAACAATCATACTTTTAAAAATCAGAATTATAAGATTGAAGACATACTTGAAAGCATATTCCAAGGAGGTAAAGTAACAAAATATGCAGTATAATAATCAGCTGCTATATCATTTTCTCATAACGTGAAATACTGCTGAAAATTGCAATGGTCTCAAAGGGTTTGACTTCTGTTGTTGTTGTTCTTGTTTTGTTTTTTGTTTTCATACTCATAACCTTGGGCTTGGCAGGCAGGTGCTGTGTACTGGGCTACACTCTATTCCTTCACAAAGTATTTAAAAATGAAAACAAGTGGAATTTCAACCTGAATATTAATTTATTTCATTAAGTAAGTCAATACTACACACTTATACTAAAATTGTATATTCTCCTCTTTAGAATCATTTTAAAATGCATTAAGATTACCTGTTTAGGGCCTGGGGGTTTAGCTTAGCAATGTAAGCACCTGTCCTGGCAAGCGTAAGGTTGTGAGTTCAATGTCTGGTACAAAAAAAAATATTTACTGTTTAAATTATTCCTCTCAGTGTATTAAGAGAATTTCTTAACTACAATAATCTTGCTTTGTTCAAATTTATGTTCCTAGGGACTGAAACACAGACTGATATATTATTATTTTAATATGAGAATAATTGTGTAACATGATTTAAAGAGATGCCAACATTCATTTTCTTTGCATTCATTTAAAAGAAATGAAGCAAGACATTATTAAACATGATTCTACTATATCGAGACACTAGAAGTATTAAACAGACCTTTAAAGCAAATGACTTAGTGCACGTCAGCAATGTAATGGGCTGTTATTTTTATTATCAGTCCCAGTGGTGGAGTTCAAGATCTAAAGATAAATAATAAACCAATACTCTGAGCCAAAGAGCAGTACAGGCAACATAGTTGGGAACCTACAAGATAAAGGAAAATCAAACAATAGATTAGAACCTAGTCTATGTTCATAAACATTAGGATGTAAATTAATTTGTGTTTAGTGATGTCATCCATTTTGCAAATCACTATATTTTATGACTTTTTAAGAAATAAAAAAATACGAGTTCAACTTCAGTAAATGCACAGAAAACTTCTGAAATTCTACTCATCGGTAAAAGCAATGGGAAACAGTTAAATACAAGCAACACTATCTACAGAACTTAGATTAATCCCACCTGAATGATAAAGACTAAACTTCAGCTCCTAAGACAGCCTGATCCAAAGAAAATCATCATTATTGTACCTATCCAAGGGCTCCTTGGAAAATTCCCTTTGGACTACTAGCCATTGTTGGACTTGGGTCACACCTTCCTCATTGGGAAAAGCCCTAATTATAAATGACTTGAACTTAATGTAGAAAATTGTCATGAATACACTAAAATGTATTTCTACTAGTGCATGAGCTCAACAAGATTCTATCATAGAATATCAATATGCAAAATGATCGCATTCTATACCCCAGCAACAGAAAGCAGAATGTTAAACTAAGACAATAATTAACACAGTAGTAGAATCAAAAATAGAATTCTTAGGAATAGTTTTATCAAAATAAGTAAAAGTGTGATGCATTGAAGACTATAAAACATGGAAAGAAATTACAGACAATTATATAAATCGAGCTATGTCTTATGAGACTAAAGTCTTAATAATTTTAGTATAAATATCTTTTCAAATTAATATACAGACCCAGTAACTACCATATTATGAAAACCTGCAAGTCAGTCTTAAAAATTATATATAATATATATATAATTACATAAATTTTATGTATGTATGTATAATATGTGCCAAAATAGCCAAGAAAACTTTCATAGAGGCCTGAAATTGGGTAACTCGCATTTTTGTATTTCAAAACATATCATAGCAGTGTTAATGAAGACTGAGTGTTGCTGGAACAAGAATAAATGTATGAAATATTGGTATGTAATTTAGAGTTTAGAAATAAATTCCACTGATTAGCTTTTGCAGAAATGCTTTTCAGCAAAATAGAATCTGAAATGAACAGTCTTTTCAACAAAAAATAATAGAAACATTGTTTAATCTAAAAATTAATATGACATTCATTTCCCAGATTATGTAAAGTGTTACCTAAACATAAATCATAAATATAAGACCTAAAACTATGAAGAAAATATGAGATCAGGTATTTATGTTATTGAATGTTTTCATGGTTTTTGGTTAAAAAAAACAAAAACAAGAGACAAATATAGACACATTGGGTTTCACCCAACTTAATAGCATTTTTGCTGAAGATTATACCAAAATGAATGTGAAAATAAAAGCAATGCAATAGAAAAAAATTATACACCATGTCTGCTGAATTTGTGCCCTGAGTATGTAAAAGACTTTGAGAATGAAATGCAAATAAATCCTCCAACTAAAAGCAATGGCAAAGCATCTGGGTTGACATTTCTTCAAAACGTCATGTCATTAAAAGGGTTAATAAGTCCACAGAATATTGCTTAAGTCATTAGGCATGAAATGCAGTAAAATATTAATAAAAACTTCTTCCCAACATGTAGCACAGTTATAGTAATTTAAAGAATTGATGGTAACAGTAATCAGTGAAGATGTAGAAAAAATTGGAGCTCTCATACTTTTGAAGTGAGAATAAAATGATTTGTTTATGTTTTTATTAGTACATGACTGCAGTTTATACAGTTTACAGTCATTTGAGGGAGTTTTATATATGCATATTGCACCTTGCATTTTTTTTAAATATAAATGCCTTATCCTTCTCTCCTTGTTCCTCTCATCTCCTCTAATTCCAAAATGTATCTCATCTGAAAGACAGTTGACATTTTCCCCAAAAGATGCAACACCGAATTGTCATCTAACCCAGCAATTGCTTATTCATTTATACACCCACAAATTGAGAACATATGCCAACAGACACTTGGGTAAACTGTTCACAGATCCTCATGAAAACATTTCTCATGGTAACTACACAGGAGAGATAAGCCAGATAGTCAACAAGTAATGAACAGAGGAAGAAAATGAATTGTGTTTATAGAAGGGAGATTTATCCTCAATGAAGATAATTAAGTTACTGATGAAACTACATAAATAAACCTTGAAAATATTAAGTGAATCCAGACAATCACAAATGATCACATTTGCATGAAATTGTATAAAATGTTTGGAACAGGCTAATAATGGAAATAAATAAAAATGACTACTGGAAGAAGGAAAGAAGGGAAAAGGGATGTAATATGTAGTAAGTGTGAGACATATTGCTTAAAATTTAATAATATAATGATTATATTTTTCCATGAATATACTGAAATTCACTGAATAGTATGTGTCGAATAGATTAATTTTACGATATGTGAATTATATCTCCATAATGCTATTGTGGGGTAGGGTAAAAGTGAATGATATATAAAAGGGTGTCTGAAGTGAGGGAACATAATAATTTCTGTATTAATGGCATAGGTAAATCTGACTGAGACTGTTGGCATATGGAAGAAAGAAACATCATATAAATATTAATACAGAGATTTGATTTTTTGTCGTGAGGTCATGATGACTACTAAAGTTAAATTAGGCCTTGAAGAAAAAATCACAATGAAAATTTAAAGGGAATTCAAAGTACGCAGGGAAAAATATTGAAGTCAGGAGTCAGAATAGAGACAGAGCTATTGGGGAAGGATTCATAGCATATAGTTTCTCCCAAGGATTTTCATCATTGTTTACATTCTAGAAAATGCAGTTAATTTATGTTTTAATGACCTATTGCATGTTTCATGACTGGTTCTTATGGGAAGAAAATATGAAAATATAAATTGTAACTCAATTACTGGGTACATTGAATGATTCACTTGATTACTTGACTGTGCATGCTGTAGACTCATAAAATCTTTAGATGTCCCCAAGGAGTAGGCAGAATGTGGGATACACGTTACACACATGATGCCTAAAACACCACATCAAAATGATTTAATACTTTGTCTGCAATTTCAGGACCATCATACCCTGTCAGGCCATGGTCTTTCTTCTTGTCTCATGCAGAAGGCAAGTAAATCAGACACCTGAACATTCCCTTCTTCCTTGAGCTGACCCACGTGCTCCCACGGTGTCCTGGCACTATAACTGGGTGGGCCCTGTGTCTGTGGAAGATCAGTCTCAGCACTTTTGCTTTTGGTCCTGTAGTTCTTGCAGTTCAGAAATATGGTCTCTACAATTGCCTTTGCATCCACTACCTAAGGCTGTCTGTATGCAAAGATACTATCATCTATACTAGATTATTCTAGCCACATTGGTGATTTTGCTTTCTGGAAATTCAGTTACCTGTAGTCAAACATGGTCTGAAAATTTTAGATAGAAAACTGTAGTTATAAACAATTGATAATGTTCAATGGGTGAAACATTCTGCATAGAAGATGAAATTTCATACCTTCCTGTTCTATGCTTCTCAAGGTTGAATCATCCATTCTGTCAGGGTCACCACAGTAGATATACTACCACCTCTCAGCGCTTCTGAGGCATTTTTACCCAGAAGCCACGTTTTCTTATAACCTTCATTAAAATGTGTTATAATTTCCATCATTAGTTATTACTAACTTTTTACTGTGCTTTATTTAAGTTAAATTTTGTGATTTGCATGTATCGGGAAAATCATGGTGCATATAGGCAGACACCGACTTAAAATGCTCGGTTTATGATTTTATGATGATTCTGGATATAACTCCATCACTGGCATTAATGTCTCAATGGTGGCTCTACTTGGCATTTCTTAAATTTAATATAGATTTTTCATCATATTAATGATTTTTTAATAATAGGTTATCACAGGCATAAATCAAATTTGTATAATTTCTATACTTTCCACCAGCTGACACCCTCTGTGAATGTTTTAGAATATATCATGTAAAAATAAGGAGAGATTATTATGTCATAATTCTCTAAACCATAGAAAAATATTCTTGATGTTACCTATTGATCTGTTTCTCTATTTAAAAGTTCTCTCCCTCTAGTTCTTTTCCACTTGAGCGTTCATGAACTCACTTCTACGAGTCATCCATCTGCCTCTATTTTTACACACAGACGCGCACACACACACACACATACACACACACAATCTTATAACATTTCAAAATGAATTCCATGTTGCTGAACAATCATCAGTTTCTAGTTGGCAGTTTACAAGACTCTGCTTTTCCTCTCATTGGGAAGGTGCCGTGCTCACTTCGCTGGTTTTTTGGCAACTTTCTTACATTTTTATACTGTAGGATGCTAAGCAAGAGTGTCACACTTTTCTGTGTAAATCCTACACATCTTGATCTTCTCCACACCACATATATGTTTCTACTATTTATATGCTGACAGAGTAAAAAAAAAATTCCAATGCTGATTTTTGAAAATGCAAATGTAGAGTAATAAGAGCAACTCCTAAAATGCTTCTGTGTCTAAAATGTTCTCAAATGGAAAGTGCTCATAACCAAAAATTTAACTTTGCATTTTAAACCTCCTTTTCTCACAATTCCTTTATTTTTGGAGCCGGCACTTTGTTACAGTTATTCAACTTTATTTTCAAACCTGACAGCTTTCCTGATTGAAGAATTTCTTACCCACCCCCTCTCTCTTTTTTCAGTCTTACTCTCTCTGAAGTTACTGAACAAACATTTTAACGCATGTCAGTTCTTGTCCCGTGTCTCTCACAGTGGAGCTCATAAGGATTGGTAACACACTTCAAACTTTGGCCTATGTTGTTTCTTCAACTTCATTTTCTAGTAGTGACTCTTCAGTTCACTCA
>PVJX010029420.1:0-22947 GCA_004027295.1 Dolichotis patagonum
TAAACATATTTTCTTTTAACTAAGGAAAAACAAAAACTAGACATAGCAAACTGACCCAGGGGATTATCAGAAGAAGAGCAACTGGACTCAGTCAAGGCTGACTGAATTTAGCAGGGTGATTACATAGCAAGAAGCAGTAGCATAGTCAGTGGTCACTATTTGATTTTTAACTTTTGTTATAACATATCTATAAGTTTGCTATTCTATAACTGTGCCCTTACATTGTGAGGTGTTATTTGATGCCACACCATTGCCTGATTTCCTATACTACCAAAAGCTCAGTGAACCCCCAAGAAAACCTGAAATAATGTTGGTCCATTAGTACACATCAGAAGTCACACAGGCTGCAAAGATAATGCAGTCAATGTGTGGTGACCATCACTGCACACATGGAATGCTGGCTCTGTAGAGAAGTGAAGCAGCAGTCAGCATAGCGTATTTATGTGGCAGGCAATGCTGTTTGGCTAAACCAAACCACAACATCAAGTTTCCATGCCAGGGCCATTAAAATGAAAAGTACATTTTGTGGCCTCTTTGAAACAAATGAAGCTTTACACATTTCTACCACTGATACATAAAAGAAGTTGACTTGTACCTAATTTTATTTTTTTCTTTGCTTCCATCTCTTGACAGTGTCGGGTGTGAATGTGTAGCAGTTATTTGATGATCAGGAAATGACAAGCAGGAACTGGGAGCCAAGAAACTGACAATGGCTTCATCAGCCAGAATGGGATGTTACACCAAATAAAAAAGACCCCATGGTCTCAGATGCTCACAACAACAAAGTTTTCTGTGGCACCATGCTCTCAGACTTTGTGTGTTGACTATAGCTCTCCCCCAGGTGACCCTCACTCCAGAACCCAGTTTCATCAGGCTTTAGCTGGCACATGGATGTTCTCATACCAGACACAAAAAGAAACATGGCAAGCCAACCATTGGCCTGTATGCTTTGCACCAGTGTCACTACTGTTCAAGCTGCATTGGGTAATGAAAATCACATAGCCAAGCCCAGTAGACCCACAATAGAAAATACGATGCTTTCTAAGGGAGGGTCAATGAGTATTTCTAAATATGAATATAAATTGTCATTGTCCAAACTTCAACTCAAAAATATTCAGTTAACTCTCTTTCCTACAGATGAAAATATACCTTCTCACTTCCCAAGAAAAGCCAACTCAAAAGTCAGTGCCACTTGATCCTAGCATCCAGCCTGATGCTCACAATTTTACGGTACTGTAAGTCTGAATATGGCTTCTGTTATTCCAGAAACCCATAGATTAACAAGATGAAGTGTGTGCTCCTCCATGCAGCCATACCCAGTGTGGCATGCTAGTACATAGACAGTAGAGCTCAAACACGGAAAACATGGCATACTTTATAGTTCAAAGGAATAGGAAGTCATGTGGGAAGCTGTCTCAAGGTCTCTCTACTCTGGAGTGGAAAATACTGCAATCCCTAATTACTCTATAGCCTGCAACGATGAGTAGTTCCCCAGAATATCATTCTTCATGGCTCTCAGGTCCACCTTCTGGGCAGCTGTTCTGTTCCATCAGCCTCAGTGGTCATATTTAAGAGTCTGGGCTGGGGATGTAGCACAGCACCTACCTGGCAAGTAAAAGATTCTGAGTTTGATTCCCAGTGCAAAAAAAAAAAAAAAAAGGGCTGGGGATTTAGCTCAGTGGCATAAGTGCCTGCCTTGCAAGCAGATGGTCATGAGTTCGATCCCTGGTACCAAAAAAAAAAGAGTCTGTCTCAAGTGAGCAGATTTCTCACCCCAGTACTGACAATAAAACGGTCAAGACCCAAGTAACCTTTTAGTCCTTGATACGTTACGGACTCCTTTATCCAGGTTATTATGTCACTTGAAATCTTAACCAGCTTCTAATATACTTGATTATCTGTACCAAGAGTAATACCTTCTACTCATTGTGATAAAAAAGACATCACTTTTACACTTTTATTTCTTTTTTTCAAGTTACTTAGCTACCTACAGTAACTTACAGGACATATCTTGACCATTCAGGGATTGTTTTAACAGTTGGTGAAATCATCACCACCATGATTTGATTATTTACACAAGGTTAATCTGAAAAGGACTTTGTTAATTAAATCCTTTCTCAATTTTATCTTTAACTGTTTGGAGTTAAGAAGAAGTAGCCATTTCCACTCAATGAATATAAAACGTTTAGTTTTTTTAAATTTTCTCACTAATAACTTTTTGAAATTGTCTCTTTTTTTATAGTCCTTTGTGAAAAATAGTCAACAGTAAACAAGCAGTTTATATTAACTTTGCCCAGGAGTTCATCAAAAATAATAAGCTCAGTAAAGAAATTACCTACAAATTCTTAAAATACCCCAAATGTTTCACTAATGCAAGTTGGGGTCTACTGTTCTTCTAAATCCAGTAACAGTTTATTGCTGATAGAGTTGCGGTCAGCTACTCATCTAGAGCCGTACAGAATATTAAGAGAGGAGGCAGCTAGACAAAAAAAAAAAAAAAAAAGTTTAATGCAGGCAAGAGAGTCACCACCACAGGAACGTGCTGGCTCTCCGGAGACAAAGGGCAGGGTTTGGGTTTACATGCATTCCGAAGGCTGGAGGCACAGGGGAGGTGACGTTAGCTGCTCCATATGATGAAACTGAGGGCGATAGGGTTAATTTTGCCAGGGGCGGGCTCTGGCAAAGGCAGCTGCGAACAAGAAACCACAGGGGTCTCTGGGAAGAGGGGGCTAAGCACCATCAAGACTCAGCATTGGGTCGTTGCCATGGTGACTGGGCAAGTGTCGGGCAAGGGACCTAACATTTGCCCCCATCCTAATCTCGAAACCAGTGGCAAAAATCAATAAAGTTTAACATTTTGTCTTTGAATCGTGGTAACACCCTATACTGTACCTGGAATTCACTTGTGTCTTGGTTAGGGAAAGTGAAGTTATCCTGAGGTAATGAATGAAACACTGCATTAGCGGCATGCCGCCTAGTTTTATTTTCTGCCTCATGGCGCAGGTCTAGCACAAACCAGCAGCAGCCCTGTTCCCTGCACCGTCAAGGCGAGATCAGGCACATATGCAGCCTCCATCTGAAGCAGCGCCCTCTCCAGTTCAGAGGAAAGTAGGGATACTTATGGCTAGAAATTAGACATGTTGTTTCTGCTCAAATTGCATCAATCAAGCAAGTCTCTTGACCCAGATATGCATTGATGTGGCCAGAGCACAAGCCTTCCTCTGATAATGGCTGAGGAAAGCTGGCAATATCTGTGAAAACTAATGTAGTCTCCCACATGTGTAAAAGAAAGAGAACAGTTTGTCCTCTCTAGTTTAGTTGAACTATCATACCAGTTTTCGAGCTGCCAGTAAATTGGGAGAAATAAAATTGTTTGTTTAGGCTATTCCTCATAGTTCAAGAACAGAACACTTTGAGATTTGTTTTCAAGAACTCCATTTTTCTTATACATTATTTGTTCCTTCCTTCCTTACTCCAATTTTGTCTGGTCTTTACAAATAGTTTATTGCTCTTTTCTTCAGGTTCTATCTTCTTAATTTCTGTACTGTTTTATTCGCTTTTATTCTCTGGAGTTCTGGGGAAAGGTATCCAGTTCAGTGGTGTTCTCCTGACTCTTCCCAAGTTAGTGTATAAATCTGATCATGAACTTACGTTTGATGAACTTTACTTCTGGGAACCTTGCCAGTGGTTGAGGGATTATTTCTCTAGAGAGATAGTTACACTTGCTTCTCTTAAGTAACACCAACTTGAGACCACTTTAGTGTGCATGATGTAGCTTAGATTTTTATGCATTATATAAATAGTATAAATTTTAATCTAAAACTAAACTATACACAAGGGACTCATTAGTTTTATTGGAAGAATTTTTTAACCACCTAGATTACAGGGCAGGCTGAAATGTTCTCTTGTTTCCTGGAACCATTGGGTAAATATTTTTTCCCTAGTTTACCTGTCATGGTTTCCTAGCATTAAGTGGTAGCAATGAGAAAAACACATTCTTCTGTGAAAACTTCAAGTTTTGTGAATAAAAAGGAACTGAGAGTTATAGGCAGTCTCAATTAGATTAGGAAACATAACCGGTAGTTTTCATGCTGTTGGCATTGTCCACATTGGTGCAGTGCTGGTGACTTGGGTCTGGCTTATGGCAGGCAATGGCTTTCTGGAGGATGCACCTTAGGGATCTGCTTTCAATCCTGTTGTGTAGAATGGCCTTGGGAGTAGGCTTATTTAATTAATGTTCAATTCTGAACAATATTAAAAAGTGAGAAGAGAACAGCAAAGAAACCATGAAGATAATTAGAGTTGCCCATCTCACCCTAGTCTCTCATCTCCCTGGCAAGCATGAAATGTCGTGGGTGAAGACTCTGGCAGCAGTGCTTCCTGGGTGTTTACCCAGAGCAACATCCACAAACTATAATCCATTTTATAACTTTTTGGGTTAAAATTTAACCTTTTGACTGCTCTGTAACAGTGATTCCATACCAATTAAGATTTTAGCTGAACTGTCTGGCAGTGAAACTTTATGTGACTAAGGCACTGGAGAGAAACTGTGGGAGAAAACAGGTTTTGTCTCTGCACTTTGGAGTGGTCCCTGGATGGGGGATAGTCCTAAAAGACCTGCATGTAGGTCCAACCTTGCACAGTGGGCCTGACTTTCTAAGTTCGATCCCCGGTACCAAAAAACAAACAAAAATAACCAAAACAATTATATTTTCTACATAAGTAGAAATTAAAAGTATTTTTGTTTAATGTATCTGTTGCTCAGTTTTCTCTCCATACTTTCCAGAATTTTTCTGGGTTTTTTTTTTTTTGAGAAAAAACGTTTGCACACACACTTGTGCACACACACACTCAGCTTTTGCTCTTTTCACTCTCCTGGGAATGTCACTTATATTTCACCATCTAACATTAGGCTTTAGATTGATATATATTTGGTCCACATATTCTTGTTTTACTAAATGTGTATCATGTAAAACAAGTAACAAAAATATATACTTGCCCTTTTAGCAAATTTTAAACTTAACATGCTTTTTTGAATCTTTTGACTTGATATTACAAATTCTGCATTTTAGATTTTTCAATATCAATATGTCCTATGTAGTATAGTCAGTAGGGGAAGCTAGAGACTAGTTGGGTTAAAGCATAGAAATTATTTCTCAAAATTCTGGAGCCTGGGAGTCCAAGATCAAATCTTCCTTTGGGAGCAACAGTCGGAGAACACTCTACTGTCTGCTCTTAAAGGGCGTAATTGTGATCACAAGTCTACCCACTTTGTGACCTAGTTACTGTCCAAAGTTTCTCACATCTAAATCTCATCACATGGCAGGTTAGGATTTCAACACCTGAACTGGAAGGAGGCACAAACATTCCATCCATAGCATTAGGTTTCTGGAAGGATATTCTTGGACAGAAGATACTTGCAGAATCTGTGCAGCTTGAACTAGAAGTTGCAGGGATTTGCTTGTTTGTTTTGGTACCGGGGATCCAACTCACGACCTCATGCTTGCCAGGCAGGTGCATATACCACTGAGCTAAATCCCCAGTCCTAGAAGCTGCAGTTTTATAGATCTCCTTCTGATCCTTCAAATTCAATCAGCATTTAAATCTTACTCTTCTGTCATTGAAATAAGAGGCTTAAAATGAGATTTTACCAGCATCTACTCTGAACCACATGCTTATTCTTTCTTAAGAGCAGTGTCATCACAATGCTAGAACAATTGCACGGTGCTCCTTCACCCTCCCATAGCTACATGAATGTCCTAAGCAATAAGGATAATATTCTACAGGATTGTGCTAGTTCCACTGTGCTTACCTTCAACAAGTACTTAAGTAGATCCACTTAGATACCAGCATCCACAGCCACAAGCATCCTGTGATCATCTTTAGTGATATTTGCGGTGAATTGCTTTGAAACGTACTTGTCATCAGAATCAAAGATTCTTTTAGGTCATCCATAGTGGCACTTTCCTGTAATCCCAGGACTCTGGAAGTTGAGGCAGGAGGATCGCTGCAAGTTTGGGGCCAACTTGGGCTGCACAGTGAGTTCAAGGCCAGCCTGGACTACATGGTGAAATCCTGTCTCAAAAACAAAATTCTTTTCAAATACCATAGTAATGAATCTCTTTTTATTGAAAGTCTATTCCTGGTGAATCACTCAATTTTTACGTTGACTCTATTTCCTACTCTGTGACTGAAAGAATCTACATTATAATCATAACTTAATCTCCAAAATTACAAACTACATTGTAACCAAAACTTCTACCATATTTTATTCCACTGATCATACAATTCTGACACGATGTGAGAAGGAACTACACAAGGTTACAAATATCAGGAAGCAAAAAAAATTGTGTGCATTGTATGAATTAGCTGCCATAAAAGATGTAAAATTAAGTCATCCAAAAAGATAGAGTTTTTCACTGTTCAAGTCTGGACTTGGTTTTTTTTTTTTTTTGTATTGTATTCTACAATAAGGCATGATGATAAGAACTTTTAGACAGGCATGTCCCTGATTTTAATAACATAAGACCATTTCACCAATGAATTTAGGGTGCTTGGTTTCATTGGGGGGATATATCCAATAACTTTTAGGTTTTATCCAATTATTTCCCATTTACTATAATTTTTAACTTTAAAGAACCTATAGCTAACATCTTTAGTGGATACTTAGTATCCTTTTTAATATGCTTTATCAGTATTAATTGACTTAATGAACCACTTCTACAGAAACTCTTCTTTTTTTATTTAAAAGAGAGGAAAGTCAGAAAAGAACAAAAAGCAAAAGGCATAAACAACAACAACAAACTCAAATAGCAAAGGTGATTCTGAGCAACAAAGGCAAGACAGGAAGCATCTCAATCCCTGATTTGAAACAATACTACAAAGCCACAGTAATAAAATCAACATGGTACTGGCAAAGAAATAGACCTGAGGATCAATGGAACAGATTAGAAGATGCAAACACTACTACAAAGACACTCGGCCACCTTATATTTGACAAAGGGGCTAAACGTGTTCACTGGAAAAAAGATAGCCTCTTTAATAAATGGTGTTGGAAAAATTGGCTTTCCATATGCCGAAGGCTAAAATAGACGCATGCCTATCACCATACACTAAACTCAAGTCAAAATGGATCAAGGATCTAAATATTAAAATAGAAACACTGAATCTACTTGAAGACAAAGTAGATGAAAATGTTGGAGACATAGGGGTAGGGAAAGAATTCATGAATAAAACACAAACCGCATGGGAAAGACTTCAAAGAATCCACAACTGGGATCTCATATTACTAAAAAGCTTTTGTACTTCAAAAGAAATCACCAACAAAGTGAAAAGAAAACCCACAGAATGGGAAAAAATCTTAGCCAACATTCCCTCAGACAAAGGACTTATATCCAAAATATACAAAGAACTGAAAAACACTAAGCCCCCCAAATTCAAGGACCCTCTCCAAAAATGGGCATTGGAGATGAACACACAGTTCTCAGACGAAGATATACAAATGGCAAATAAATACATGAAGAAATGCTCACCATCACTGGTCATTTGAGAAATGCAAATTAAAACAGCATTGAGATTTCATCTCACCCCAGAAAGAATGGCTGCCATCAAGAAAACAACTGATAACAGAAACTTGAATTGGAATTATGGAGACCCTTCCCTTCAGGATAGCAGCTCCAGGAGGGAGTCACCTGGAAGTTTGGCTGCAAATAACTGGCTTAAAGATTATCAAAAATCAAAGATTTTTTTTCAGAGTATTTAAGTTGTCAGTATAACAGCTATGATTAGCTAGTTTCCTTATCTATATGCTGCTGGTTGTGAATCGTATTATTACTCTGACAAGACATGAGGCATTTTATTGAATTATTTGCAACCATAATAAACATTCATGCTCTCAACAATGGTTACAGTCAATTTCATGTATTGTTAAGAGTTGTAAAATCTGTTCACATGAGAGATCTAGTCACATGTGAATTTATTTCCAAGTATGTCTTTAAAAAGACTTCTGAAGCAGTCTTACGTAGTGGCACTTTCTCTAGAAAACCTCTAAGAATTTGTTATCTGAAATTGTAGACCAAATATAGTCAAGGGTTTCAAAGAGAAACCTTAAAGAAACAACTAATAAATGTCCTGACACTGCCCTTGGAGTTTGGTCCCTCAGACCTTGCAGCCACACACTATTACACATAAACCAGAGTATGGTGAGTATTGGGTCCATTCTTGCTAAACCAGGTCATTTGCTTTTAACTACACCTTTATTATCCCATAAGTCTGAGATAAAAGGACCTCAAATCAGAAAAAATGCCTCCTGGAGCATCGGTAATGGAATGATGGAGTCAGTTTTCCCTCCTCCATGTTTTCTTTACTGTAGGAAAGGCCTGTCCTTTCCGTGATCTCCCCTTACGCTAGGCAGAAAATGAGCTGGGACAGGAGACCACAGACAGAGCAATGTTTAAAGTGCCCTTTTCATTCTGTCTTCTTTTTATATCCAAGGGGAAAGATGGAAATACAGCTTTTTCAAATGGGAAGAAGTACAAAAGTAGGAGAGAACAGGGTGGTAGGGAGTGATATGAGTGAAGACCATGAAAAGGACAAGTCTTCCCTGCAGGTGAAGGGGAGTTAAGACATAGCATGTACGTTTACAAACGCTCCATGGCAAATGCAATCATTATGTATAGCAAACATGTATGGACAAAAAATTAAATAAATTTTGAATTTAAATGTCTGTTTGCCTTTCATTGTCCTCTGTACATAGATCACATTTGGGGTCACTTTGAAATGTATGATTTATATATAGTGATGGTGAGTAAATGTTTAACAGTTGACTCTAAATGAAAAGTACACACCCACAAAGCACAAATATGCATATGTTTATTAATAAAATTCAGGACACCAGTTAAAAGTAAATGTAAACTTTTCTGTTAAATACTTCTTTGAATAATTTCAAAAATAAATTTAAGTTAAAATGTTTCCTTGGTTTTTTTTTTTTTTTTTCTGGTACCGGGGATTGAACTCACGACCTTGTGTTTGCCAAGCAGGTATTTACACTGCTGAGAGTTTCTTTGGTTTTCAATCTAGGCCCGTAGCTTTAACATAATTGATAAAATCAACGTTTTTTATTTTAAGAAAAAAATTTAAGAAGGACAAAATAGAAAAATCAAGAAGAAAAATAGAAAATATAGATTTCAAAAAATTAACATCATAAAATGGCTAGTTGATACATTATATATTGTTAACAATAGTTAAAGTTACAGAATCAAAGCATAAAGAGTGGCTAGACACTCAAACATTTGCAGTAGAAACTCTTCTGTTCAATGATCTAACAAAAACTCAGTAATATTGTCTTCTATTTTACACACTATACATATCATTATATCCTTTAGAGAACTTTGCTTCCCTTTCACTTTTATATATCTATTATATTGATTATACTTTTATATCTACTATACTTTTTGGATATTATTATTCTGTCCATTCTTATTTTTTACACTAGAGAGACAATGTGATATTTACTAATGTGAGTCTTGTTTATTTCACTAATGAGGATATTCTCAAGTTGCCTCCATTTACTGATAAAGGCCACAAGATCGTTCTTTTTATAGCTTAGTAGTATTCCATTGTATAAAAATGCCACATTTTTTTCATCCACTCTGTGATTGATGGGCATTTTGGTTGTTTCCAAGATTAGCTAGCACAAATTGTGCTGCTATGAACATGGGTGGACATATATCACTGTGACATGACATTTTCAATTTTTCTGGGAAAATACCCAGGAGGGGAATAGCTGGATTGAATGGAACTTCCAATCGTAGTTTTTTGAGGAATCTCCATGCTGATCTCCACAGTGGTTGCACCAGTCTGCACTCCCACCAACAGTGCAGAAGTATTCCTTTTACCCTGCAGCCTCGCCAACATTTGTTATCAGTTGTTTTCTTGATGGCAGCCATTCTTTCTGGGGTGAGATGAAATCTCAATGCTGTTTTAATTTGCATTTCTCGACTGACCAGTGATGGTGAACACTTCTTCATATATTTATTTGCCATTTGTATATCTTCATCTGAGAACTGTGTGTTCATCTCCAATGCCCATTTTTGGAGTAGGCCTTTGAATTTGGGGGGCTTGATGTTTTTCATTCTTTGTATGTTGTGGAAATAAGTCCTTAGTCTGAAGGATTGTTGGCTAAAATTCCTTCCCATTCTGTGGGTTTTCTTTTCACTTTGTTGGTGATTTCTTTTGAAGTACAAAAACTTTTTAGTAATATGAGATCTCAGTTGTGGATTCTTTGAAGTCTTTCCCATGCGGTTTGTGTTTTATTCATGAATTCTTTCCCTACTCCTATGTCTCCAACATTTTTACCTACTTTGTCTTCAAGTAGTTTTAGTGTTTCTATTTTAATATTTAGATCCTTGACCCATTTTGATTTTAGTTTAGTGTATGGTGATAGGCATGGGTCTATTTTAGCCTTTGGCATATGGAAAGCCAATTTTTCCAACACCATTTATTAAAGAGGCTATCTTTTTTCCAGTGAACATATTTAGCCCCTTTGTCACATATAAGGTGGCTGAGTGTCTTTGTAGTAGTGTTTGCATCTTCTAATCTGTTCCACTGATCCTCAGGTCTATTTCTTTGCCAGTACCATGTTGATTTTATCACTGTGGCTTTGTAGTATAGTTTCAAATCAGGAATTGAGATGCCTCCTGTCTTGCCTTTGTTGCCCAGAATTGCCTTTGCTATTCTAGATTTCTTCAGTTTCCAAATGAATTTTAGGAGTGTTTTCTCAAGATCTGTGAGGCATGTCAATGGTATTTTGATTGGGATTGCATTAAATCTGTTTAACAGTTTTGGGAGTATGACCATTTTCACAATGTTGGTTCTTCCTAGCCAAGAGCAAGTAATATCCTTCCATTTTCTAATATTCTCTTCAATCTCCTTTTTTAGCGTAGTATAATTTTCAACATGTAAGTCTTTTACATTCTTGGTTAGGTTGATTCCTAAGTATTTCATTTTTTTAGATGCTCTTGTGAAAGGCGATATTTCCATAATTTCTCTCTCGGTGAGTTTCTTGTTTGTGTACAGGAATGCTATTGATTTTTTAGTGTTGACTTTGTATCCAGGTATGCTGCTGAATTTGTTTATTACTTCTAATAGTCTTTTAATGGAGTTTTTGGAGTCTTCTATATAGAGTATCATGTCATCTGCAAATAATGATAATTTGACTTAATTTTTCCTATTTTTATGCCTTTTATTTCTCCCTCTTGTCTGATTACTCTGGCTAATACTTCCAGAACTATATTGAATAGGAGTGGTGATAGTGGACATCCTTGTCTTGTTCTTGATTTTAGAGTGAAGGCTTTCAGTTTTTGTCCATTGAGTATAATGTTGGCTGTTTTATTTGTCATAGATGGCCTTTATGAGATTGAGGTACATACCTTCTATTCCAAGTTTCTGTAGGGTTTTTATCATGAAAAGGTGTTGGACTTTATCAAAAACTTTTTCTTCATCTATTGAAATGATCATGTGATTTTCACTTTTGGCTCTGTTGTTTTGGTGTATTACATTAATTGACTTGTGTATGTTGAACCATTCCTGCATTTCTGGAATAAATCCCATTTGGTCATGGTGTATAATCCTCTTAATGATTTGCTGCACTCCATTTGCCAAAATTTTATTGAGAATCTTTGCAACAATGTTCACTAGTGAGATTGGTCTATAGTTATCCTTTTTGGTTGGGTCTTTCTCTGGTTTTGGTATCAGAGTGATACTTGCCTCCAAGAATGAGTTAGGGAGGACTGCTTTTCTTTCAATTTCATTGATGAGTTTAAGGAGTATTAGCGTTAAATCTTCTCTAAATTTTTTTATAGAATTCAGCTGTGACTTCATCAGGACATCGAATTTTCTTTGTTGGTAAGTTTTTAATTACATTTTCAATTTCAGTAGCTAATATTGGGTTATTCAAAATTGCTGTATCTTCTTGGTTGAGCTTTGGTAGTTCATATGTTCCTAAAAATCTGTCCATTTTCTCTGTGTTTTCCACCCTATGTGAGTAGAAGTTTTTCAAAGTAGGTGTTCATGATCTTTTGAATTTCCATGGGATCTGTAGTAATTTCCTTCTTTTCAGTCCTTATTGCATGGATTTGAGTTTTTTCTTTCTTTTTCTTGATAAGGTTGGTTAGGGGTTTACCAATTTTGATTATTCTCTTAAAAAACCACCTTTTTATTTCATTAATTCTTTGTATTTTTTTAGTTTCAACTGCATTAATTTATGCTCTAATCTTTATAATTTCCTCTCTTCTATGAGCTTTGGGGTTGAGTTGCTCTTCCTTTTCTAGAGGCTTGATATGTAGCATTAGGTTATTTATTTGGGTTCATTCCATTTTCTTGATGTGACTATTTATTGCTATATATTTCCCTCTTAGGACTGCTTTCATTGCATCCCATAGGTTACAGTGTGCTGTATCTGCATTTTCATTGTATTGTAGATATTGTTTTATTTCTTCTTTAATTTCATCTATAGCCCACTGTTATTCAGAAGGTTGTTGTTTAATTTCCATGTATTTATGAAGGCTTTGCAGGAGTTTGCCATTAATTTTCAATTTTAGTGTGCTATGATCAGACATTATGCATGGGATAATTTCACTCCCTTTGCATTTAATAAATAATGCCTTATGGGTTAATATATGGTCTATTTTGGAGGATGACCCATGTGAATCTGAGAAGAACATATATTCTGATGGAGTTGGGTGAAACACTCTGTAAACATCCACTAAGTCCATTTGCCCACAGGTATGATTCAGTTCTGTTGTTTCTTTGCTAACTTTTTGTCTAGTTGACCTATCTCTTTGTGACAGTGGGGTGTTAAGGTCTCCTATTACAATTGTCTATTTGGTTTTTCATGTCCATTAGTATTTCTCTTACATAGTTGGGTGCTCCTGTATTTGGTGCAAATTGTTTATAATTGTTATAATTGTTAGTTCTTCCTCTTGTAGTTTTCCACTAATAAGTATGTAATGGCCTTCTTTATCTCTTTTAATCCTTTTAGGCTTGAAGTTCACTTTGTCTGCAAACAGAATAGCTACCCTTGCCTTTTTCTGGGTTCCTGTTGTGTGGAATACTGTTTTCCATTCTTTGACTTTTAATCTATGAGTTTCTTTTTGAGTTAGATGCGTTTCTTGTATACAGCATCCTATTTTGGTAGGTATCCTATTTCTTGATCCATTCTGTCATCCCATTTCTTTTGATATGTGAATTGAGTCCATTTACATTTATTGATATCACTGATATGTACTGGCTAGACTTTGCCATGGTGTGTTCTTATTATTAGTTTCCTGCTTCTCTCCCTTGTTTACTTTCTTGTCCATCCTGGTAATTTCTTTCTGTTGTTGTTCTGGAGATTGTGGTCATTTTTATCTCTATCTAGGATGTCTTTCAGCACTCTGTCTAAGGTTGGTTTGGTGGACATGAATTTCTTCAGTTGTTCTTTGTCATGGAAGTATCTTATTTCTCCATTAAATTTGAAAGACAGTTTTGCTGGGTACGTCAGTCTGGGTTGAAAGTTGTTTACTTTTAGGGCTTGAAATACTTCACTCCAAGCTCATCTTAACCTGAAGGTTTGTGCTGAGAAGTCTGCTGTGATTCTAATAGGCTTTCCTTGATGGGTGAGTTGTGTCTTTTCTCTAACAGATTTCAGTATTCTGTTTTTATGCTGTATGTCTGAGATCTTAATTATTATATGTCTGGGTATAGATTTATGTTGGTTATGACTGTTTGGCATTCTATATTCCTCTGATTTGTATATCAGATTTTTCCCCATGTTTGGGAAATTTTCAGCCATTACATCTATGAACAGCTTAGTTATATCCTTTGCATTGTCTCCTACCTCCTCACTGATGCCTATTACTCTAACATTGTTTCTCCTGGCATCATCTTGAAGCTGTGGATTGTTACTTCATGCTGCTTTGTTGTTTTTATAAATTCTACCCTTTCATGATCGCTATCTATGATCCTGTCCTCAAGGTCCAAAATTCTATCCTCAGCTTCATTTAAATGGTTTTGCAGGCTTTCAGTACAATTTTTTGTTTCTTGCATATCTCTTTGAATTTGTTTCGTGGATTCTGTTTGTTTTCTGCATTGTTCATTCAAAGTTTCAGTTAATTTCCCACGCTCCTGTATTTTTTTTATCTATTTCTTCTCTAGCTATGCTGAGCAACTCATATACTAAGGTTGTTATTTTTGTCTTTACATAAGATATTATTTCTAATTTGAGTTCCTCTATAGCCTCATGGGTTTGTTTCTTTACTTCATTTGTTATCATTTCAGAGACTTCTGGTGTATGACTTTTAAAGTCCTCTTTCATTATCACCTGTACTTGCTCCTGATGGACTATATGTTTGAGATTGCATTTTGCCTTTTTGTTTAGTCATTTTAACCATTTGGGTAAATATCTGGTCTTTCTATCCCAACAGTCACAACTGTCCATAGTGTAAGTTTTAGAGTCTTACTGTGTGGTTGATGTTTGTCAAATTTCTGGATACCACAATGAAGAGGAGATCCAGTCTCCTGAATTCCTCCTACAGGGCCTATTGGGTGAGTCCTATATTCTTTCTGGGCTAACTAGCCTAGAAATATTGATGTAGGGCAAGATTTAGTTCCTGCTGTCTACAGTGTTTCATCAGCTGAGGCCCTACTGTGTCACTAGGGAGTCTCATAAGCTCTTTTAATTGTCTCTAAGTTGGGGGGCATTATTGGCACACTCCTCAACCTGTCTGATGTTCTCTGTGTAGGGGAGGGGATTATCCACTCTCTTGCCAGGTTTGCCGAGGTCTTACAATTGGAGGAAGTTTCACTCCCACTCCTATTTACCCACTGCAGACCTCTATTTTAAGGGCAAACTCACCACACTGACTGGAGCCTGCTGAGGTCTTCTGTTTGGGTGAGGGATTCCTGAGTCTCTCATCCAGCCAGCACAATAGCCCACTGTAGTCCAAGGTTCCGATGTTCCCTGTGGAAAGGTGGTCCCAGTAATGGTGGTCCCAGGCAGCTCAGGGCTGTGGCGGGCTTCCTCGATGTTCCCAATGGAAGGGCGGGCTCAGCAGCAGCAGTCCCAGGCAGCTCAGGCTTGTGGCACCCTTCCGCGGTGTTCAAATCAACTATTATTATACTTTTACAGCCAACAATCTCACAAAATCAGACTGCTAGTAACTAAGTAGTTACTGTTTCATTATAGAAGTCACAACTATAATCGCTGAGTACAAAAGTAACTGACACTGGTTCTTTCCTTTTTAAAACATTTAACCAAGTAAAATTAATCTGAGTTTTGCTCAGATGTCAATTCCATGTGCAACTTTTTTGTTGAGTCAGATGCTGTCATAGTTTTGAAGACTGACATATATCATTTCTCTATTATTTTGGGCTATTCACAATGTAGTAGCTATAGGTATGTTACACTTTTAGGTTTAATCAGCATTGTTAACATTTTCTCCAAGATTTTCTAAAGTTCGGACAATCAACAAGACCATAAATAAAATCTCCTACTTTAACATGTTGATTTCCATGCTACAAAAGGTCCTTCAGGCTGATTTGCTACTCACCCATCACTGCTTGCAAATTGCATACCAGCAAGCAGAAGGAATTCACAGAGGCAGCCTCAAGAGCACATATCAAAAACTGTAAAATGCTAGCAAACAGTTATGAAGGGACAACTGTTTTCACTATTCTAGATTTAATTTACTTAATTATACTTCCACACAATTCATTTTTTAATGAATTGGCACACTCCTCACCTGTCTGATGTTCTCTGTGTGGGGGAGGAGATTCAATGAACAGTTGCAAAATTCCTGAAATTTTAGCAGCTGACATTTCTAAGTAGATTTGCACTCACTAGAACCAATTCCAGCACAGTGTGATGCCTGTGTGGAAGGGAAGGACATACAGTCATCTATGCTTCTGGGCAGAGCAAACAGGATAGGCGTGTTTCTGCATCCTCCACTTCCTCCCCACATCAGTCTATTGACATAGATGACCCCTGTTTCTCAAGTATGCAGTTGACTATTTCACTCGTACACACTGAAGCTTTGGGTGTCTGCCCTTAGATTAGAAGTCCCAGTCTCTTTTGCATGTGACTCGAATGCTGTGACAACTGACCTACCCAGCCATACCTTCCCTGCATGCCTGTAGTCTCTTGTCATGTGAGATTAGTCTTAATTGCTCAGAAAAACCATTCCTGGATACACCTTGGTTTGATGACTGCCTTTTCGAGGTCTTGTCCTTTCTTGGCATGACATTTAGGGACACCTCTCTCTAGACTTGGTTTAAATATTCCTCTTCTGGGAAATTTTTCACATTCCTGTCCTCCCTGTCAGAACCAGTGGTTCAACCCAGCAGCTCTCAGGAGCTCTCACACATATATATTTTATAGCAATAGCTTTGAATGATTTCCTAAAATTATCTGGTTACTTCATTTATTTGTATTTTAATCCATAAACTTCTTGCCACATTATCTAATGTGCAGCTAATTTACTGTTGCTAAGAGCAGTACCTGTGACATGTCTGTGCTTAGTAACCCCTAAGTGGATGAATTTTAAGGCTTTAAGTATATTACATTCCAAGAATAAACTGTGTACCTTCACAGTACATAAGAAAAGCGTTTTTCCTTAATAATATCATTTATTCACTTTGACATTCTGTTTAGGAATTTAGCACTTACTCTCCAACTGACATTAGCTTCAAGTTGCCTTGTGTTACCTTTGTCTAGTTTTGATTTCATGATAATTTCCACAAACTTCCCACAGAAGTTCTGTCTGTTCACCCCTCCTACTACTCCTTCAACAGCCCACAACATCTGGTAGCCACTGATTCTTTTACTGTTGCTATAGTTTTGCTTTTTCCAGAATGTCATGTTGTTGTTGAACTTAAATAGTATACACTGTAGTCTTTTCAGACTCACTTGTTTTACTCGGCAATGTATATTTAAGGGTCCCTTCATACCTTTTTGTGTCTTAATGCATTATTTTAAAACTCTCTACGTGATACTCCATTTGCATGGGTGAAGCACACTTTACTCATTCACCTATTGAAAAACATCTGGATTACTCCCAATTTGAGACAATTATGCATAAAGCTGCCATAAACATTTATGAGGTTTTGTGTGGATACATGTATTCAGCTCATTTGCATAAATACCTAGGAGCAGAATCACCAGAATATGTGGTAAGAGCATTTAGTTTTATAGGAAACTGCAGAGCCAGTGATATAGCTCACCAGCACAGCACCTGCCTGGCAAGCACAAGGTCCTGAGTTTGATTCCCAGTACCAAAAATAAATAAATTAATTAATATAAAAATAAAATATAGAAAACTGCCAAACTATCTTCCAAAGTGGCTACTCAATTCAGTATTTCCACCAGCAATTATTGAGCTCATTTCACATCCTCATCAGCACTTGGTGGTGTCTGTTTTGGAGTTTAGATGTTCAAATAAATGTAAAGGGATATCTCACTGTGGTTTTAATTTGCATTTCTATAAGATGCATATAACTCCCTTCCATTGGGATTATAAATATATGTCCTTTTTAGTGGAATGTCTTTTCATAGCTTTTATCCATTTTAATATAATTTTTTAATGTTTACAGTTGAATGTTCTGCATATATGCTAGATATTTGTCTCTTGTCAGTTGTATCTCAACTGTCAGAAGTCCAAAATCAAGGTGTTATCAAGACTGGTTCCTTCAAGCTACTCTGCTGAAGAATTTGACCTGGACCTCCAGCTTAGTTCTGATGGCTGCCAGGAATCTTTTGCATTCCTTGGTTTATAGCTACATCACTCCAATTTCTGCCTTCATCCTACTATTGCCTTCCCTTCTGTGTGTCTTATGTCTCATATAAGGACACTTATCATTGGTTTTAGAGTGGACCCTTAAGGTTATACAAGACCTGAGATTATCCTCCAAAGAATTTAATCCAAGTAGAATTTAATCCAAGTAGAACCTTAATGGTTGTGATCAAAGGGAATTAGAAGACAGGTGTTAGAAGTGAAACTTCTTATATAATGTAGAATTTACATTTCTCTGTGGCATCAAGGAGCAAGGAGACTTACTCAGACAATCCTTAACTTTGCTATCATATTTTCTAAGGGGTGATATTTTCAGTGATCTAATAATGTTGTCATATTTCAGTGGAAGGCAACAAGCTAAGCTTTTCTTCCCAGCATCATGTATTTGGGTGGCATATGATAGTCATGTTACTATTGATTAACTCCAATGAGTTTAGTTGAACCATATAAGGAAGCTCAATCAAGTAGAAAAGGCTACAGGGTATTAACTTTATTTCTACATGGTAGGAATTGAAGGCAAACCTAGTTAAATATGGTCTTGATTTGATGCCTCAGGATTTCAGAAGCACCACTGGACAGAAGAAGAAACTGAGCAACAGATCTGCCATCTCAGAGCTCTCCTACAGACTCTTAGCTCCCAAGGAAAGGTTTGGATTAATGTTTCCGTAAAGGGAATTAGGAAGTTCTGGTGGTCCACAAATTTTCCCAAGGGATCAGCTATACCTTCTTGTTTGGCTCTAAATTTGTTTTTAAGTGTTTTATTGTATTGGAAGAAATAGAAAAACACCACTCTTTAGCTTTATTTCATGCTCTTCCTTATACTTATCCTTGTGTCTCAGCCTGATTAAGAATGAGGCCATTTAGTGTCTCCTAAAAGAATATAAGATGAAGGAACATGATTAAAGACCAACACATTAAATCAATCATGGTGCTGGATGGGGTTTTGGTTATGACAAGTTGAAAGTCATGACTAATTTGTCAGACAGATGTACTTATAAATCAGAGAAACTAATTGAAATATAGTAAGTAAAAAAGTGAGGGGTCATTAAAGGTACTTTTGCAGTAAATCTTAGAACAGAAAGAAAAGCTAGCTGTGGGGACAGAAAGAGCCCTCAGATGGTAGAAACAGAGACTCAGAGATATTCCCTACCCTTTCTCTTTCAACAGCCACAAAACTTCTAATTTCTGACTTTGGTTTCATTTTCATTTGCTCCAAGAACTAGAGATTCAGCTACTGGCAGCTCAGGATTATTTTTCTAAAGTATTTGAATTGCCAAGCACCCCTATAAGGTGTCCCTTCAATTTCCAGGTCTGAAAATGCCAGAGAATATTTTACTGGCTTATCTGGGAGAGCACTCCCATGCTTTGAGCCACTGGGCACCCAGTTAGTATAGTTGCTTTACTGGCTAACCCTGCAGTGACCATTCCCACCACCCCAAACAGAAAGTCATGAGCTCACTGTAATACAGGATACTCGGGAGAAAAACAGAACAAAACAGTGACTTAAAACAGCCATCTTAGAACCCTTCCACAAGAGTATATTGTTTTTGAATACTTGCTTTAACTGTTGGTTATCTATGTGTATTTGAACATGACATAGTCATATAGAAAAAAGTTTTGCTTATTTTGTCTTAGCACAAACAAAAAATTTTAAAACCTCTCAGCTCTGCTACATAGTTTGTACATTTTAATTGTGTGTGTTTCTCCTGTTCTCTATGGTCATTCCCAGGTTGGATGTTTCTAATTCATTTCTCAGAGGAGCGAGGCAGCTCCCTTGTTTGATGTTTTGCTCTCTGTATCTCTCCACTGCTCATTCACTCACTTTGGCAAGTAACCAGATATACTTATTTCCTCATGAAGGCTTTAAACGATGCGTCGTTTGTCCTTGCTCATTCTTAATTTCATTTATCTTTAATTGCTTTTTCTCCATAGTCCAATTCCAGAACACTGCATTTTTAAGTTTATAACAGCCAAATGAAAAACAGCCAAAACTCACTAATTAAGTTCCACTTTACTTAACTTATTGTTTTCTTGTCTAACACAATTTGTACAAAATTAAGAAGATAAACACTAGCATTTTTAAGTGACTGCAATTATTACATTAAATATAAATGATTGCCTGGGGTTTAGCTCAGCGGTGTAAGTACCTGCTTAGCAAATGCAAAGTTGTGAGTTCGATCCTTGGTACCAAAAAAATAAAATTAAATTAAAATTAAAATTAAAATAAATGACTTACTGAAACTTGGAAAACAACTCCTTCTCAGAAAGTGTGGATTCCTCTGAGCAGACTGTTTATTTCAACATTATTTCATAGTAAGCTGTGGGGCATTCCCCTTAAGGAATTTTATTATTCTTCTATAGTGCTTAGAAATGAAATATTTTTGTTTGTTTAATAATCTATAATAATATTAAATAATGGTGAGGAGGAAAAGTCCACCAAAAATACTACTACTACTCCACTATGAAAAAAATTACCTGAGTAAATATATTAGCAAGTGCCTTTTTAAACATCTATTGAGTTTAACATGAGATTAATTTTTCTTCTAATTTTTTGAAGTGAATTAAGTTTGTGCTTGACTTAAAATTCAAGTGATCTTGTATTCCTAGATGGACCCTAGTTTGCCATTGTTAATTTAAATTTTTAAAATTAATTTTGTCATGCTAAGGAGCTGACCCCAGGCTTTGTACATGCTAGCCTGGCACTGCCACCGAGCCACATCCCCACCCCATCACTGTTAATCTTTAGTGGGCTGTCCACAGTTGGTTGTTTACTTTTAAAGAAAGGTTTGTAGAGTCTTATTCATAATTGAGACTGTTCCCCATCTAGTAGCATGCTTTTTTCACTTGAGTTTTATCATATTTGTGACAAAATATAAATGAGGTTTATTAGCTATTGATTCATCCTTTCTTAAATGTCTAAGAGGAGGAGGCCTGAAGCTCAAGGGTGTTAGCTCCCTGACGACTCCAACTTTTTCCCCACACTTCTTAGTCCTCACTGCTTCATAGGTTCATTTTTAATTATTTATATTACTATTTCAGAAACTCTTACATTTCATCAATATTTTCAACTAAATTAACATTGTTTCTTTAAAACTATACCTTTATACTTATAAAACAATTCCTAAATTCATTTTCCATCCCTTTCTAAGTAAATTCTCCAAGAGTCTTAATATTTTCCACAAACAGTTCTCATATGTATTCAATTCTATAGGCTTGGGGATAAGTTTATGGGCACAAGTATTGTTGAGAAAATAATTTTAAATGCAAATTTTAAAGGAATTTTTGTAAATTTGATTTAAGTGTGAAGATTCCTCTTTTGTTTTGCAGTGTTTGAAGAATTTGGGCATTTTTTTGTACAGAATATTTTTTTAATTTGGTTGCTTTATTGTTCTCAGATATTTCTGTGGGTGTTTAATAACAAGGAGTGCTAAAAAAGATCAACAAATATTTTGCCTCATATTCAGCGGTAGAATCAATTTTCAGTAGTAGAACCAATATTTTCAATAGTAGAATCCAGTGTCTGAAACTCCTGAGTAGGTAGTGATAGAAAAGCTTCCTTGTCACTTTACTCTGGATTTCATAATGGCATTAGGTTTCTGAGACATTTTCTAAGTGTTTCCTATAAACTACCAAAGATTCACATCTTGGTTTGTTAACAAGGCATGCTTTGCTGGAGCCCTTCCAAATACTTTGCTGAAAGACACTCAAGAAAACACGCAGGAAAATAGAGGCGACTGTTTGGTGCTTAATGATGTCTTATAAGCTTTAGAGTACATTAGTCATTTTTCCTTGCTTCTAATTCAACCACTTAATCTAACTCTACTCTCATTTTAGTTAGGTGTAGAATTAGGCTGAATGGTTAGATGGGGATACCCTCTACCCAAAAAAGTCCCAACATGGGATTCCACATCTTCATTCTTTGGTGATCACAACCACACCCTCATGTAGATATGCTCCGTTCCCGAGGGAGCTGGCATCTCCATGGCCAGGATTCAGCTGGCACAGCTACTTCCATTAGCCTTAACCGGGTCTACACAAGTTAGTTCCACCCAGGATCCTAAGTTCCCGTGTCAATATTTCTGAGCACTGAAATGAATGCCTCTATAAGCAGAAGGGAAAGTTCTGGGTCCTGCTCCTTTGAAAACGTTGCGGTCAATTAAACTTGTGCTGGCGAATTACTCTGTAACCCCTTTGTAAATGAGGCTCTCTTCCCCACCAATTCCAACCGCTTGGTCTCAATAACGTGCTAAGTCTTTGCCGTACTAGTCGTGGCAGTGCAAGTCGTGGCATGTATCTGGCCAGCAGCGCAGCCTGGATCTAAAGCTGTGGACACATTGCACCCCAACACGGGCTTGTGGTTCCGGCAGCTTCCGGTAGAGGATGTGGGATGGCTGAGTCTGCCAGCCGCGTCATCTGCTTGCTCCAGGAACTCATCGACCAGGTACAATGCCAAGATCCTAGGCACTGAGCAGCCCTCACGGAGCTAGAGGTGGACTTTGCAGACTGTGGGAATCAGGAAGACTAGAGCTTAGCCTGTGCCCTTCCTCGATGAAGCAGAGCTCAAAAGATTCTCTTGTAACCAAAAAATTACCATTAAGGCAGTGTCTTACTTACTTTTTATTCGGCGCTGAGCCTTGCCAGTGGGCTCCTATGGGGTCCTCCAGCATAGGAGGAGAGATAAAGTCAGTGTTTGAAGTTCACAGCTAGATTCCACTATTCGTGTATATTAATTATCTATTACAAAAAAAAAAAAAAAACCTAATTACTACAAGCTTAGTGACTTAAAACGGTGCACATTTATCATTACCCTGGTCAGCAGTCACAGCAAAGTAGAACTAGATTTTCTGTTTCAAGATCCCACCTGACTGCAATTCAGGGTCATTGGGTTCTGAATTCTTATCAGAGTTTTGATTGCAGAAATGTGTGTCAGTAATGTCCAGGGTTGTAGGCTTAAGCAAGTTGTGGTCCAGAGGAGCTAAAAGACTGAAAACTGGGTCCTCAAACAAGTTTCACACAGGATCAGAGATGCAATTTCTGTGGCTGTACTAAATATCACACAGCAAGAGAACAAGAATGACAGGGCAACATCTGTCTTGATTTTTTGATTTGGCCCTGAATGCTA
>PVJX010029421.1:0-13014 GCA_004027295.1 Dolichotis patagonum
TTTTGTCAGATCGTGGAGCAGAACTGTTAACAGTCTCACTGTTTGAATGTCTACTTTACATGCTTTAACTTTGTAATTTGAACAACTATTTCCAAGAAGTCAGTATGTAATTAGTCAAGTAATAATTTCTTAGGTTTTATTGTTGTACTTTTCCTTTTTTCCTTGGAATACTGTATGGTTGCTACCCTTTATTCTGTTTGATTTTGTTTTGTTTTTTCTTCTTTAAATAAAATTATTAAAAAAAAAAGAGGCTGAGTCAGGAGGATTTAAAGTTCTAATCCAGCCTGGGCAATTTAGCAATTTGACAAGGCCTTGTTTCAAAATTTAAAAGGAAGTGAGAGGCTGGGAACATAGCTTAGTGCAAAGACACTGGTTTCAGTTGCAAGTACCCCAAGAATGAATAAAGAAATAAACCCAGTCACAAAGAAAAAAAAAATCCATTTCAATGAGTCATGCACCAATAATAGTGAGCAAATGGATTTGTATTGTTAGGGTCCATAATGATATGACACAGTTTCCTCCCCATGAAAAGATTACTTGTTCAGACATGCAGCTTATGGAAGCCAACTTTAGTGAAATATATAATTTTTTTCTTTGTGGTACATCAAATAACTTAACAAATATACCATTTGGCTGGCTATGACTTTTTTTATCAGAAAACTCCTGAAGCAAAAGAAGTTAACCTCAACAGCAATGTGCTAGAGGAAGAAAAAACAGATCATTTTGCTTTTCAGATCAGTAGTAAAAGAATAAACATAATGAAAACCATTATAGTGCCATGTTTTTGCCTGTCCACACCTAGATTTACCTTTAAACAACTTTCACTACTAAATAATCCTGCAGACATTAGAACAAGTGACCAATATTACATTTCACCACTTATGATTATTCTATTCCAATCAAAAATGCACAAAGTGGTTTTTAATACCAGAGTCTACCCAAAGCCAAGTATAGGCCCAGATTCATACCCATTCATTTAATTAAAGAGTCCACTCTGCAATCAAAATGAACCTGAAACTTAGCATGGGCAACTAAGACATGATGAAATAAAAAATGTAAGAACTGAAGAATCTGCCATTTGCTTTAATCTGATCAGTTTGTTAATCCACTAAACAAAGATAGGGATTTTAACTATATGAGTTCACAAAGCAAAAATAAGAACTACTGAAAAGCTTTTAAGGAAGGTCCTTTTCAACAGTCTGGGCTTGAGCAAGACTCATAGGGTGTTAAGATTATATTTAGAAATCCACCTTTCTTCCTTTGTTTTCACCTTGAGTCTACAAGTAGTCAACTGACCTATTTTTTTCCTGTACTAAGGAATCCAGGTTCTTCACACTGAGCTACACTCAGACCTTTTTCTTAGTTTTTATTCTATGATGGATCTCACTAATTCACTGAATTGCACAACTGGGCTTGAATTTACAATCCTCCTGCTCAGTCTCCCAGAGCTAGGATTATAAATATGCACCACCATGCTGGCTGTCTCAGTCACATTTTACTTGCGAAGACAAAATACCTGACGCCCAAAGTTAGGAAGGAAAGGTTTATTTCTTACAGTTGTTGGAAGTTTCAGTCCATACTCAGTTGGCTCCGAGGCAGTGTGGCATGGCAGGGCAGCCACTCATGGCCCACTGCAAAACAGCAAGGTGCGAACCAGCAAGAGAGAGAGAGAGACACACCTTCTTCCCACCGATACATCATATCCTGGCTCCACCCTTGGGCAGGTGAAACACTCACACCACCATTCTGAGTGCTAGACACGAATCAATCACAAACACTAGATTTGGTCGAGTCCACAGTTGGCTTGGGGGCCACTGACATGAACCATGACACTGGCTTTCAATTGACTTTTGAGCTAGGCCTCTTAATACCAAATTATGAGGTTCTTTGTTAAAACTTGCAGGAGGAAAAAATCAAAATTTGGTACTGAAACTGAGGAGATAGCTCAGAGGAGGAAGCACTACAAAAAATAAGGTTGAAACTGATAAAAGAAACCAGCCAGATAGGAAAAGGATAAACTGCTGTTGAACATTTAAGGGTTAAAAGTTCACTGAACAGAAATATATGTTAGAGAATTTCCAGGAATTCTTCAAAGACTTGAGAGAGGCATCCACATCACCTTCCCATATCTTGCACTTGGCATGCCACTGCCCAATGTATCAGGAAGTTTTACAATGACTATCAGAACATTCTACCTGGCCTGCACCACACTTACTAGTCAGTCATTGTCTCTCTTCCTCACAGACTGACCACGTGCTTATGAGAGCAGAGGCTTTACCTACCTGATTCATTCAAATTTTAGGAAGCAGGCCTGGCACATACTTTGTCCTTACAAATGTTTGCTGTAATCCATGAGTTAACTACTCCATACATCAATTCATACACTACTATATAGAAAACCTTCACCTCAAAATGCAAGTAATATAGATACTTCTAGACCTATGCTGTTTCCCAAACATACTCAGCTTTTCTAACCCAATTCAGGGGATGAGCATTACAAAATTCTTTCCTCTTTCCTATTTCAATTTACTTGGCTTTCAAGAAATTTGTGTTTGTGGAAAAACAACATGTTTGGATGCATTTTATATTTTAAACCTAAAATATCTTCCAAATGTCTTGTGTGTTCAGAGTTGGGGCTTTTGGAGGTGAATGTGTCATGAGGGTTCATCAGTGGATTCATCCATCGGTGAGTTCATAACTGACTGTGTTCTAAGAGGTGAGGCCCAGTTGTGTCACTGGGACATGACTTGGAAAGGTGTATGCTTGTCCCCTGCTCCTCCCTTCTCTTCTTAACTCTTCCTGCTTGCTCTGCTTCCTGAATGCCATGATTTGAGCAGCTTTCCTCTACCAGGCTCTCCTGCTATTCCATCTTTATCTTGGTGCCAATAGCATAGACTGAACCGTCTGGAACTGTGAGCCAACATAAACTTCTCCTTTAAATTGTGGATGTTAAGTATTTTTTCCCAGCAACAAGAAATATGATTAATGCAGTGCATGAAAAAATAATTTACCTCTTAGTGTGGTAAAATGGGAGCAGTTTCTGTCTTTCCACCTCCAAAGGAAATAGCCTACCATCCAAAGGTTTTTAATTCTAAATTATATAACCACAAAAAAGTATGTCTATTTAAAAAATTGTACTACAATGAAATAGAATAAAAACTTCCCAAAACACATATCTACATATCTTTAAAAAGATTAAATAAATCACAACACACCTACTAATATCCATATATTTAACAAATTTTTACTGTAGATAATCTTTTATACGTAATTATTCTTCTTATTGAGCAATGTCCATTAGTCCTTTCTAGAGTGAAAGTCTAAACACATGAATCCTCTGCTTAAACTAATTTAATGACTGCTGTCACTGGCCTTGTGTGTCAGGCTCTCTTCTGGTCCCTGCTTACCTCCCCAGGGGCACGACTCACTATTCCACCACACATTCTTTACCCCAGCTGGACTGGATGACATTCATTTCTACAAGTGCGCAAGGTCAGTTTCTTTCTCTTCTAGCTTTTATGCGTGCTTGCTCTATCCCTGACCTCCTTTCACTTCCTTATTCCAACTGTCTATAACCTACCAACCTTTCTGCTCTCAACAGAAGCATAAGCTACCCCCAAAAGCCTCTTCTACTAAGTGTGGTACTGCTGACCTGTAATCCCAACACTCAGGCAGCTGAGGCAGGAGGGTCACCTTGAATTCAAGGCCACCATAGGCCAGCCTGAACTGCAAGCAAGCCCTTATCTCAAAAAACTAAAAAAAGGACTTTCTGGATGCCCACACTTTTTTCCAATATGAAGTTAGGAGCCTCCCCTGTGCCTTTTAATATCCAGGAGCTCCTCCGCACTGTGGTATTCCTACGGAAGTAATTGCTTGGCACCTAGGTACAATCCTAGACAGTAGCTGTTCCATAAGTATTATTGAATGAACACGTGTATGCATGCTAGAAGATGTGAGGCAGATGACAGAGTAGTCCCTTCTCTCCATCATGTGCATGAATAAGTCTCAAGAGCCACTTTCCATTAAGATGTCATTAAGATAACAACCTGTTTCTATGAAACTGTTTTTGTCTTCATTTGAAGAGCCTCCGGTCAACGTTACGTAACAGAAGTGGTACTATCCTATAAGGATTCACTTTAACTTCATACAAAAAGTCATTCTCCAGTAACTGTGGTACTAAAATTGCTTTTACCACTTAATTTTCAGAAAGTTTCCACTGGCTATGTGAGAACCGTAGATATTTCATCACAAACATACCTGTTGCTTGAGCAGGCAAAACTGAATAAGGGGAATCTTTAATTTTCACATTTTTCTAAATGTGTAGTTTCTACAGTTTTTTTAATCCCTGCAAATGACAATCAGATAGTATTTAATGGCAATAGTGGTGATCTCAGTGATAATAGTGATAGGAAGAAAATAATATAAAAGAATGACACATAACTCAGAGCTTTAAACTGCTCTGAGAAGGCTTTATGTTTTATGTGAGGCTCGTTTTCAAAGCTGGACAACATCATAAAAGAAATTCCCAGTTTTAAAAAGAAAACCAATTTCGAAAGATGCTGCTGACATTTGTGACCCCATGGAAATTATTTCAATCTGTGGGCAATTTGTTTTCAGCCTTTGTGTACCACACAGAAAATACAGTCAGCTCGCTATCATGCAACACTCTCTCTTCTTAGCTCATCAAGATACAAAATGACTGCACTGACATTTTCTTCCAATACCATAATAATTACTAAATTGTGCTGGCCAGAGACAAAAAGAAATTTTGTTTTCTGTTGATCACAGACATCTTTTTATATACAAAAACCACAACACTATCATTCTCCAGCAGGCTGCTTCTGCCAACAACTGTGACTGATTGGAATTCACATAAAGCCCTCAGTCTTGTATGAACATGACAGGAGTCAAATTAGGTGGGCTGGAAGCATAGATGAAGAGCAGCAGAAAAGAAATCATCTCAGTCTGAGTATTTTGACGGAACCTCCCCCGGCTAACATGCATGCTGCCTCATGAAATGACGTACAAAGGCCAGAAGTGAAGCAACTTCAATTTGGCGCATATGTTGAGTAGTTTTTAGTCATCTTTTATATTTCCAAATGAGAAGAAACAAGAAAGACTTCAGATTAGTGGAGTTTTTTCTTTTTAAATTTTCCTTAGTACATGTTTGCAGTACGTAACGATTACATTCAAGGTGGGGAGTTGTTACATGTGCGCAATACATCTTACTTCTTTGTATTTCCCTTTTCTCTTCCTTCCTTACCCTCTCCATTTCTTGGCTCCCTTCCTATTTGCAAAAGAGCTTTTGACTTGTACCTCTTCACAGACATACTTTCTCACTTAACTTTGGGTATTTTTCTTCCTTAAAATCATTAAAAGATGGTGAAGTCACAAATATTTAAGTTGTCTTCTTTTTTCAGTTTTATTTATATATGACTGACATTAAATGAACTGTGCTTATTTAAAATGTACAATCTGATAAAATTTTTTTTTTTTTTTTTTGGTACTGGGGATCAAACTCACAACCTCACGCTTGCCAGGCAGGTGCTTACACTGCTGAGCTAAATCCCCAGCAATTTGGTAAATTTTAACACGTGTATACATAGAAGAAAAAAGTTGCCCAAAATCAAGCTAATGAACACAACCTAAAAGTTTCATCCTGAACCATGGCAATCACCCCTGCTTCACCTCTTTCTTTCACTGATCAACCACTAATCTACTTTCTTTCACTTTAGATTAGTTTGCATATTTTTAGTTTTATATTAATAGAATCATACAGTGTATTCTCTTTTTAGTCTGTCTGTCTCCCTCAGCATAATTATTTTCCATATTTAACCATATTGCTCATCTACTGAAAGTTAATTTCTGTTTGTCGCTAGATGCTATTCCATTGTTTGCACATACAGCAACTGGTTTATTCATTCACTTGTTGATGGACATTTGAGTGGCTTGCAGATGCTTTGGTTTATTACAAATAAAACTGCTATTAATATTTGTGTACAAGTCTTAGTATGAACCCATTCCCTCATTTTGTCTTGACTAAAATGATAGTAAAATGACATCATAGGGTAAGTGTATGCTTAACTGTTTTCCAAAGTGTGCCATTTTACATTCCTACCAAGGGTGTATCAGTTCCAGTTACTCCGTGTCCTCACCAACATTTGATACTGTTAATCCTTTTAATGAGCATTTTTTCATGTACTTATTTGTCACCATTTATTTGTTCTGATGATATGTCTGTTCAAAATGTTTGAAACCAAATGTTTTATGTGTGTGTGTGTGTGCGTGTGTGTGTGTGTGTGTGTGACATAGGGCCTTGCTATGCATTTTAACCTGGCCTTGAACCCACTATGGAGCCCAGGCTGGCCTCAAACTCCTGGCAATTCTCCTGCCTCAGCCCCCTGAGTGCTGGGATTACAAGTGTGTGCCAGCCCAGCTGGCTAAAATCAAATATTTTAAAAACAAAATTATTTGCTTTTACTGTTATATTTTAAAAGTTATTCATATTTTCTAAATATAAGTCCTTTTTCAGATATATGGCTTATATATATTTTCTCTCAGTCTGTGGCTTTTCTTTTCATTCTCTTCACAGCGTTTTTTAAAGAGCAGAAGTTCATAATTTCAATGAAGATGAATGTATTGATTTTTGGTTTTGGTACTACATCTAAGAAATCTTTGCCTAACCCAAGATCACATAGGCATTTGCCTATATTTTGCAGATGTATCTTACAGGTTTAAGCTTCATATTTAAGTCTATGGCCCATTGTAAGTTTATATTTGTATATAGTTTGGATGGAAGTTTATTTTCTGCATACAGAGATTCAGTTGTTCAAGTGCCATTTGTTGTAAATGATATCTTTTCTCCATTGAATGACTTTTGCATATTTGTAAAACCTCAGCTGATAATTTATGTGTAGGAAGTTGCCTTTTTATTTCCATTTTTTTAATGTGTGGATCACAAAAACAAAATATCCAGCAGTGTATTTCACTAGAAAAATCATAGAAAATACTTGACCCTGCAGGAAGTTTAATTAATTGTTGTAGTCAAAATTCTCAAAGATTATACAAGGTTAAAAAGAAAATATAGTTGTAATATAAAATTTAGAAAGGGAAAGAGGGTGTTTCCAGTTCAACACAGAAGATGGAATCCAAACATTTATTTCTGTTCCATTCCTAACCCCATTAAGTAGAACAGGAGAAATAAAAACACATGAAGTCCCAAGGATAAAGAGTGCCTGGGAGTTGACAATACCAAATAAAAGGTAAGCACAAAATTTTGGAATGTAAAAAGCATAAAGAGGAGTGATCACTAACCTAACAGGCTAAAGAAAGCTTAAAACGGCATCTATGGTAACAAAAGGCAGGAAAAAGTAACTCAGCCCTACAGAAAGGAATTTGGAGATACTATCTGTCTCCAAAGCCAGGACATCAGTTAAAGACAGAAAAAATGGTTCCTCTCCATATGGTCTCATGTGGCTCCATCTAGTTTCTCTTCATAGGTTAATTTTGGTTTCCTTTCAGTAGGGTTGTTGAGCTCCAAGAGCAAAAATTCCAAAAGACACAGCCAAATGGAAGTGGTATCTCTTTTATAATCTAGCCTCAGAAGTAATACAGCATCACTTCTGCCGTAGTAATGAAAATTGTTGTTGGCTAGATTAACTGCCTAGATTAAATGATGGAAACCTAGCCTCCCATTTGTCAGTGAACAAGACTGTCAGTCACATTGTAAGAAGCACATGTGAGATGGATATATTGTGGATTTATTATTGGCACAGTCATCTTTAAAACCTTATGAAGCCAGGCATGGTGGTGCATGCCTATAAACCGAGCACTCAGGGGCCTGAGCAGGAGGATCGCTGTGACTTCAAGACCAACCTAGACTACATAAGTTACATAAGTGAGTTCAAGGCCAGGCTCCATGGCCTTATCACCAAAAACAAACACAGCTATGATAAACATTTTTTTGTTTTGGTTTACTTTGGATTGGGCTTTTTTTGTAGGGGAGACAGGATCTTGCTATGTGGCCCAGGCAGTCCTGGGACTTCCAGCAATTCTTCTGCCTCTGCCTGCTACCTCCCCAGTACTGGAATTAAAGGAATACACCACAACACCCAGTTTGATGATTTTATTTTATAGATAAGGCAACAGGGGCTAAGAGAAGTCTGTATGATACAAATTGTGTGATCAATAGCTGAGGAAGAGTATAATCCAAGGATCTGATTTCCTGGTCCATATTCTAATTCAACTTGTCTCTTGATTCTTATAAAATTCCACCTGTAATTCAGCACTCTGGAAGGCTGAGACAGGATGATCTCAAGTTCAAGCCTAGCCTGGACAATTTAGTAACTTAGCACCACCCAGTCTCAAAATTTAAAAATTTTTTAAAAGGGCTGGGAATGTAATTCAGTGTGAAGGCCCCATGTTCAATATTCAGTACCTCAAAAAATAATAATAATAATCATTCCAGTGAGATCATAGAGTTATAGACAAAAAGAGTTTAGTATGAGAAAATTATGAGCTGAATCCTAGAAAAAATTTTCTTGATTCAGTAAATTCAAGCCAGAAATTATCATTCATTAGCAAAACAATGAGAAATTCTTGGAAAGGAATTTTTCATAATTTCTAGATCAAAAAAGTTAAGGGAAGAAAAGTTTGCAAGTTAATGTTCTTCATTACTGAGTCATGACTTTATAAAAATCTATGAATATGTTTTCCACAGTTTCATCCTTTTTTCAGATAGTAGTACAAAAAATTCTAATGTAATTTAAATCTAATAGCCAGAATCAAGTATAGTTCTCTGACTATGCAATATTTTAACAATACTCATTTTGATGTGTTTCATTCTGCTAATGTAGATATTAATAGTTAGCTGTAGTAATGAATCAAAGTATCATCTGAAGATAACTATAAATTATCAGCAAAAGAGCAGACGAATTTTTAAAAGATATTAGGAACTCCTGTTTCTGCTTACATAAGATCAATCCTCTTGGGCCGGGGATTTAGCTCAGCAGCATAAGCGCCTGCCTGGCAAGCCTGAGCTCGTGAGTTCGATCCCCGGTATCAAAAAAAAAAAATCAATCCTCTTGCCAAGAATAACTATAAAAAAACTTCAGTAAGCTATAAAAAAAATCCTTGATCTGAAAATAAGAACTCAATAAATTAACAAGGTTAAAGGCATAGTAGACACAGAAAAGGAAAAATATAAAATTGACTGATACATCAATAGAAGATATCAACTAGAACATGGAGGAAAAAAGCATGGAAAACACAAAAAGAACAGAAGAGACATGTAAGACATGGTAATATTTATCAACTTGGTTTTGGATAGACATGAATGATACGGAAGCTGAATGAGAATTTTCAAAAACTAACAAAAGACCTCAAACCATAGATTTGCGAAGTTTTCTTAACTCAAGCAGGATAAATATTAAGAAGACTACACTTAAATTCATCATGCAAAATTGCTTAAGACTAAAATCAAAAGGACAACTTAAAAGCAACAAGAAAGAAAAGATGTTAGCTTTAAAGAAGCAATAAGACTGTCAACAGAAAGAAAAAAGAGACCAAGAAAAATGGATTGATATCTTTGCAGCATAGAAGATAAAAATAGCTTCCAACTGGCATTGTATGCCTAGCAAAAGTAGCCTTCAAATATAAAAGAAAAATGAAAATACATTTAGGAAAATAAAAATTGTGAGAACTTATTACCAAACACCACTCTAAAATAAATCTTCAGCTTGCACATTGCTTCAGTCTGGAAGCAGGAGACCAGCCTGAGCAATACAGCAAGACTTTGTTTCTTTAAAAACAAAAAACAAAACAGAAAACTTCCAAATGAATGTCAAGGGAATTCTTGAAGCAAAAGTCAAATGATTCCAGCTGTAAAACAGAAATACAGAACAAAATGAAGAGCAAAAATAAATAAATAATAAAATTCAAATGATTATTGTCTTTATAAAGCAATAAAAATAATGTATTATAGGTTAAAATGTTTATGTGGAAATAAAAAACAATAACAGTACAAAAGGAAAGGTAGATAAATAAAGCACTGGACAGCCTGTGTTGACTGGGAAGCAGTGGCACTGTTCTATCATCTCATTGGTCAAGGACTTTTTATTACTTTATTATATAGGACATATTATTATATTAAGGTAACCATAAGAAGAATAGCACAAGAAGGCAAACCAAGGAGCTAGTAGAGGAGAGAAAAGAAATCATGAAAATGTTTATAATAAATGTTCATAAAGAGCCAAATATAAGTAGAAAAGGAGGAACAAAGAACATAAGACCAATATAAAAGCTAAGACAGCATAGCTAAGCCAGACTGATAATTACGTTAAATATGTGCTTATACAATAATGTAGCTGTCCAGTCCACTCCTCAAGGAGCTCTCAGCTTTCAAAACTTTCAGCTCTTGCTATTACAAAAAATGCAAGGTAGATTTTTTAATTTATTTTAAAAAAATAGAAAAAAGGATAGAAATAATACAGAATTTCAAAAATGGTAAGAAATTAACACTAGCTAATATATTGCATATTGTTATCTTTCAAATAGTAGTTCAGGGTGAGAATTTTTCTAGGGTGTATTATAAAAGTGAATCATTGAAGACCGACCGTCCTTCCACTCCATTCAGTCTTCCCAAATTGCTTTCCATCACAGGAAAGCTCCTTGATTGACACATTCTCACCATGTTTTGTATTGCCAAGCTTAAAAAGATCTCTTGGGCATTACACAACGCTTATAACTGGAATTTGCACTTACCTTATGACTGATGAAGGTATTTCTATAAAGTTGGTTTCTTTTTCATGTTGACTCTCCCCTTCGTGTATTCTATATATTAGTTACTGTTTTGGTTTACTGGGGGTGGGGGGTAGACAATGGTACTCTTCATTCAGAGAAGAAATAAAGAAATTTGGGCACCTTTTTCTCCCTCTCCTCACCCCCTTCCCCAATTTATTTGCATTATAGCAGCTTTAACTGAACAGACAATTAACATATATTTAAGATCATTAGACACAGGAGACAATGAAAAAACTTCGATGTGTTCATCTGAGGACATCCTACCACGTGCACACTACTAGTAAGGACCCCAAAGCACAGGCAAACGCTGATGGTGTCTCCCTAGAAAGCAAATTTAAGAGATTAGACATCATCACCCACCATCGTCATCAAGGCTGAGAAAAAGTTGCTGCCTGGGGGCAGTGGTCCCTCTTCCTTCGCATTCCTCAAAGTCTTCCTCCTGTCAGAATCGTCAAACATCTTCTCATCGGACTTCTCAATGGAGTTGTCATCTTCAAACAACTTTTCACCTACATCTTCGCCTTCTTTTCCATCTGCATCTTCCTCATCTTCCCTTTCATCTGAGTCTTCAGACAGCGTTTCATCTATGTCCTTCCTCGCCCTCTTTTACATCAGCATCTTCGTGGTGGGCAAATTTTTCAGTAACAGTTGATGGATTCAGTTTCAGATAATGTATTGCAAATATCCTCTCAAAATCGCTAATGTCTAACTTAGGGTTTGGCTTCATTCATTTTCCTCACCTGGCTTCTGCTTTTCATGTGCGAAATCCTTTCCTAAATTGGCAGTTAAAGCTGTCCTCAAGATTTTCATCTTGTTTTGTGTGGGGGTTTTTTGTTTTGTTTTGCTTTGCTTTGTTTTGCTTTTTAGTTTTCTAACTGATATATTAAAACATTAAAATTGTACACATTAATCATGATGTTTTGACACATGTCTACATGGTATAGTATTTAAATCAGATTACATATATCTATTTCCTCAGACATTTATCATCTCTCTGCGGTGAAAACTTTCAATATAATTTCTTCTAGTTTTTTGAAATGTAAAATTCATCATCTTTATCCAGTCACCAGACCTTCTTACTCTTACGTAACTGTAACAGTGCCCACTGATCAACCTTTTCCCCTCCCTCCCCCTTTTCTCTCTCATGGCTCTAGTAACCAGCATTTTATTCTCAACTGCCGAGAGACCAGCATCTTCATAATCCACATGAGTGAGATCATGCTGGAGTGTTTTGTGTTGGCTTCTTTCACTTAATGATCTCTGGTTCTATTCATTATCATCTCAGCCCTAAAGTTTCAAAGGTCTAGTTTTCTCCTTTGGGCCATTAATCTTTCTGGAATTTAGTTGTGTGTGGTACATGAAATAAACATTCTTTTCCCATATAGCCAACTGCCTACTTCCATTTATTAAATGGTCATTAATTTCTTTACTGATTTATGCTACTACCTATATTGTATACCAATATCTCACATGTATCTATAGTCTAATCACCTATTTTTATGCCATTATCACAATTTTTTCTAGTTTCATGTTTTGGCTTTCGATTTCTGGTGGTTTTTAGCCAATGTTGTTATCATTTTGTTTTGCTTTTGTTCGGAGGATATTGTTGTTTGTTTCTTTGGTGCTGGGAATTGAGCTCAAAGTCCCACCATCTAAACTAAGCTACATCCCCACATTATTTTAACTGTATCATTTCATACTAAATCCTGTCATACAATTGAATATCTCTCCAAATTAGTTTGATTTTGCTGCCACTTCATTATTCCATATGAATTTTAGTTTCAATTTGTCAAGTTTTAAGAAAAAAATATTGTTGGAATTTTTATTAGGATAAATCAACTTTAAAGAGAGAAGTTACATCAATATTGAGACTTTTCAACTATAAATTTATTACACATCTGTATTTATTTAGTTCTATTTTGCAATCCTAATAAACTTTTATAATTAAACGCTTCAAGGTCTAACACGTTTTGCCAAATATATTCTCAGTACTCTATCTTAATATTTTTGTTGCCATTGCAAATTATGCTTACAGTTTCTTACATTTTTTAATCTTTTCTTTCATATATTTGTCTTAGTTACTTTCTCACTGCTGGGATGAAATATCCGACACCCACAAATTAAAGGAGGAAAGGTTTATTTTAGATCATAGTTTGTAGACGTCCCAGTCCACAAGGCAGCATGGCAGAGAAGAAATAGCCCAAGGCAAGGCAG
>PVJX010029422.1:0-22931 GCA_004027295.1 Dolichotis patagonum
CTCAGCTATAAGCATCCACATCTGTCCCAGCTTCCAAATGTGTGGCCACGCTCTTCACTCTCAGCAGTGACAATGGTTTGTCCTTTCAAATAAGAAGTACACCACCCCACCCCAGAGTTTTGCTCCTCTCCTCAAAGGAAACACCCACCAGCTCCCACCCTCATCCCTCCCCCACCCTTTCCAACACACACTGCCCCTCCCCTGCTGAACTCTGCGCTTTGCTACAAATGCTCTCCCTTTTGCTTATTCTCCCCTTTTTATCAGCTTCTTCCCAAGCTAAAACTTTGGGTCTTTTTGATTTTTTTAAAAATAGCTTTATTGAGGTATAATCACATATTACACAATTCATCCAAAGTGTACCACTCAGCGTTTTTACTATATTCAGACAGAGTTATGCAATTATCATCACAGTCTGAGAATATTTTCATCCCAACATGTTCTAAAACACACAAAACTTGTTCCTTTCTCTTACTGTATTTTCTCTTCTTCCTCCTCCTTCTCCTCCTCCTCCTCTTCCCCCTCCTCCTGCTTCTCCTTCTCCTCCTTCATTCCTAGACAGAGTCTCCCTATGTATTTTAGGCTGCTTTGAACACACTTTGTAGGCCAGGCTGGCCTCAAATTCTCAGAGATCCTCATACCTCAGCCTCTAGAGTGCTGGGCTGACAGCCAGTCACCCACATACCCAGCTTCCCCTGCTATTCTTGCCTCTGCTTCAATTCACCTTCTGCCTCTGCTTCCTTCCCTCTTGCCTCTCTTTTGCCTCTGGCTGCTTCACTGGTTCTGCTCCCTCTTTGATCTTCTATATGTGGTTTCCATCAAAACTTGGCTGTTTCTCTACCAGAGTGGTCACGCTGACTCCTATGAGCTCACACACTCACCTGCCCCATGGACAGAAGTCCTTACTCCTCTCCAGGTCCACCATTCACACCCCCTCACCGAGCTCACTACTCACCTCCCAGCTCTTGCCTTTTCTTACTTTCCTTCTTATCAGCAATTGAGTTATTCTTGTTTCCTCATAAGCTAAAACCTTAGGGTCCTTTTGATTTTTTTTACTAAGATATATTCATGTATTATATGATTTATTAAAGTGCACCATTTGGTGTTTTATAGTGTATTCAGTTGTACAACTATCACCTCAATTTGAGAATATTTTCACTCCCACCAGAAAAACTGTACCTTTTCTCAGTCATTCTCTAATTCTCCTACCCTTGGTCCTGGTAACCACTAATGTACTTTATTTCTAGATTTCTCTGTTATTGACATTTTATATAAGCAGAAAGGTACAATATGTGATGGCTCCCCTCACTTACAGTATTCTGAAGCTTCATCCATGTCATCATATTTATCAGTACCTCATTCCTTTTTGTGGCTGAATAATGTTCCATTGCATCAGTATATCAGATTTTATCCATTCATCAACTGATGGACATTTAGGCTATTTCCATTTTTCACCTATCTAGAATTAAGCTGCTACTAACACTCAAAGTTTTTACATGATGTGTATTTGTAGTTCTCTGTAGTCTACACAAGGAATAGAATTATAATTTTATGTTTAACATTTTAAGGAACTGTCAAATTGTTTTCCAAACAGGCAAGGCCATTTTACATCCACCAGTATTTCAAGAGGGCTTGAATTCCTCCACATCCTATCTGACACTTGGTATTGTCTTTGACGTTATCTAACCACCCTAGTAGAGATGAGGGCTTTCTCACTGAGAAGCACAGGACTGGCTGATGACACAGAGCACTCTCCATGACCCTGTTGGCACCTTGTATATGCTCTCATATATTAAAGTAGGGAAATCTACTATACTCCTAAGCACATTAGTGGATTTATTTATCTCTATTGTTGAGTTGCAAGAATTCTTCATATATTATGAATACAAATCCCTTGTTAGATATGTTTCTCCCATTCTGTGGGTTGTCTTTCCACTCTCTTGATGCTATCCACCAACACACAGGGTTTTAAATTTTGGCGAAGGGCTGTTTATTACTTAGGTCACTCGTGCTCTGGTGTCACATCTAAGAAGTCTTTGCCTGAGGTAAGGTGACAAAGGTGTGTTTGTATGTATGTGTTTCGGTACTGGGACTTAAACATAGGACCTTCATACCAAGTTATATCCCAGTCCTATTTATTATTTTTTATTTTGAGACAAAGTCTCACTAAGTTGCTCTGTTGTCCAAGTTGGGTTCAAACTTTGAGATACCCTTGCTTCAGCCTCCTAGAATGCTGGAATTAAAAACATGAACCACCATCCCTGGATCCCTTGTGTTTTAAGAATCATAGAATTAAATTCTTACGATTAGGACTATGAGCAATTTGGAGTTAATTTTTGTGTATGTTGTAAGGAAAGGGGTCCATTTTATCCTTTTTTATCTTATAAACAATAGAATTTTTTATTTTTAATTGATACATAGTATGGGGTATATATAATATTTTGTGTATCCTGTGTATAATGATCAAATTAGGGTAATATAACTATCCATCATCTCAAACATTTATGACTTTCCTGTGTCAGAAATATCCAAAGTCTTCAAAGTGTTTTAAAATATACAATAATCCAGGTGCAGGCCTATAAACCCAATGCTCAGGGAGGCTGAGACAGGAAGGGTGTAAGTTCGAGCCCATTTTAGGTAACTTAGCAAGACCCTGTCAGAAAGGATGCCCGGCAGTGTAGTTCAGTGTAAAGGCTTTATGTTTAATCCCTAGCACAGCAAAAAAATTTTATGTGGTGTCATCACCCTATTATGTGACTCTTGAGCTGTGGAACACAACAGTTTATTCCAGCTGTTTAGTTTCCTAGCCATTAACCAACCTCTCTCTATTCCTCCTCCCATTACCCTTCCCAGCAACTGATAACTGCTATTCCAGGTTCTGTATCTATAGGATTGGCTTTTTGCTTCCATATATGAGAACATGAGGCATTTGTCTTTCTATGCCTAACTTATTTAACTTAACATTCTCTCCTCCAAGTTTGTTCACATCATTATAAGTAAAAGAATTCTAATCTTTTTATGGTGAAATAGAACTTCATTGTGTACATACACCACATTTTCCTTATCCATTCATTTCCAACATCACCTTTAAAAAAAACAACAGGGTCTTGATATATAGGTCTGGCTGGCCTTGGACTCATCGGGTAGCCCAGTCTGGCCTTGGACCTGGGATCTTTCTGCCTAGGACTTCCAAGTAGCTAGGACTGAGCCAAACTTCAGCTCCATTCTTTTACAGGTGAATATCCAGCTGTCCCACCATCATTTGTTCAAAAGAGAGGTCTTTTGTTTTCTCTGTACTTTATTTCTTATTCCAAATTTTGTCACCAAGTTTTGCCCTTTTCCCCTTTAGAATGCTGAGCCACTCTTTCACCACTACTACCAGTTCCCAAAGTGTCACTGTCTCACACTTGGACGTAACTGCCTCTGCATCTGTCCCTCCAGTCCTCCTAGGGCACGAAGGTTCAGATACAGAACTGACTTGCCCAGTATTCACCTGCTTGGGAGCTTATAATAAACTCCTACTATACCCAGCATGGGAGCAAACTGCTCTCCCTGGCTTCTCCAAATGGCACCACCCTGTCTACACCAACAAAACAAAGGCCCAGAACTTCATCACTGTTTGGCTTTTTGCTGAAATAAAAGAGTTCCTTTTTCTCTTCTGTGCCTTCCATCCTCCCCTCCTTCCTTTCTAGCTGGCACACTAAAATTCTATAGACCAAATTCTATAAGTCTCCTTCAGACCCCAGCTGCTAGTAAAGCTTCCTCCCTTTCTCCAGTCCTCCCCAGCCCTGTCCTCTGAGTTCCTACCGCATCTGTGTGCTCCTCACCCCACAGGATCATTGTACAGATGGCATTGCTACCTCCCAGCACCAGTGAGCATTTATTGAGCTCCTACTGAAGTTCAGAACACCGAGCATGCATGACACGCCATGCACTCTTAAATGTTTCCTCTTGTCATCAAATGAAGGAGTAGAATTAGATGAAATAAAGGATCCTCCCCGGTTTTACATTCAATATATACTGATCCAATTTGGGCGCTTCAGTGAACTCGGGGTTTCTCGCAGAAACATTCCCATTCCCATGGAAGAGAAACATACCAAGGGAAAACTTGGTCAACAAACCAGATTCTCAGCAGGACAAATGCTTGTGACTGAACCCTCTACCATATTAATGATGAAGAGACTTTATCTATGTCACACGCAGCTGCTAGAGCATCTAAAATTTGCTCTGCAGCTTAAACAGGGAGGTTGCACAAATCCTCCAAGTTAACTCTGAGAGTATCCGATTGCAATCCCTACCACCCACTCCACCACCACCATAAAAAAAAAAAATCTTTCAAACTGAAGAGGCAAAGTTTGATCCCCTCCATGTTGAGAGCTCAGAACAATAGCAGCTTTCTGCTGCAGCATGACTTCAAAAGGCCGCCGAGAGACTGTTCTGAGAGTGCTTGGTGGTAGATGACTGAAGCAATGCACAGGCATCCTCCTTCCGACTCAGCGCCCCATTGGCACGAGGAAAAGTCTTCCCCCTTCAGTCCCAGCACCTTTAATAAAATAATGACTGCTACTGTTCTAACTACTAACTGTGCAGTTGCTAACTTCCTTTGGCAGGGAAGGGGCCAGAGCCAGCAGGTTAGGCAAAGCTGCTGCAAAAGGCCAGTGAGTTAAAACTTTGCTGCGAGACCTAAATAACATGCACATTGAATAAAATGTCAAGTACAGTGGGATGCATGTCTGGTTGGCTTTATGCCAGAGATGTAGGTCCCCAGATGCTGGAAGAAAATGCCCGAGGCACATACCAGGCTTGAGTGAGAAGTTGGTACACGCAGGTATCCCAGAGCACGCAGAGCAGGTCTGCTCCCTTGCACAAGAGCCTCTGTGGGTTCTGCCACAGATTCTCAAAGATCGCACCCGGCGGACTTTAGTAGGCAGCCCGCCTGGGAAGAAACTGCGATGCAAACTTCCTAGCCTCGGAACCCCGCTGCTTGGAAACCCTGGGCCGCGCCAGCAGCTGCTGGGATACCGGGATTCCACCTCCCCGCCCCCCAGCCGCGGAGAAAGTTTGCTCCGCATTCAAGGCTCCCCCACCTCTGCCCCCAGGCTGGAGGACCATGTAGGAGTTCCTGGGTCCGCGGCGCACAAATACACCCACCAACAAAGGAAAGCCCATTAAATCTTCCCTCTTGTGAACTCAAGCCCCAGCGGATACCTCTTTGAACTGACCCCCGCCCCCGCAACCCTCGCAGCCCCCACGCCGTTTGGGGCGCTCCCGGCTCTCCCGGCTGCGCACTTTTGCAGCGCGCTTGGTCTTTGATGTCTCTTTACATTATGGCAGAGCAGCCACACGCTCTTCCCCGACGCGGGGCTTTGTGTAACGGAACTGACATTTGGCCTTGATACCTGTATCTCTTGGTGATTGCAACAAATTTCTAAAATAAATATTGTACTTTGATCTCCTGGCGTTGCATTTTTAATGGATGCTCCAAACATTACTTCATTAGGAAGAAGTTTTTCTGGCTCTCTGAGCGCGAAAGGAGGGAGGTTAAACAGCAATTTGACAAGCCCCTCTGCAAACTTCAAGTGGGGCGTGGCAGGGCCCGAATGCCTTAGTTTCCACCAGTGCTGAGGGCAGCCAGTGCGAAGGCTCCAGAAAGGACCTGCTATGCACACAGCACTGTCTCCCACACTCTTTTGCACACTTCACAGGTGGGAAACCGAGGATAAAGAGGCAGAGTAACTTGCTTACCAAAATCGCCAAATAGAAAGTGACAGAGTTGACAAACTCCAGCTTGGGGTCATCAAGTCACCAACTCTTTCGCCCTGTTGGCCTTGGATGAAGCTTTCACTGGCTTATGGAGGCGGCTCAGAGGAAACGTTAACACCTGTCACTATGGAGATGTGAGTTGTCTCTTGCTTTTTTTGGTGAGATAGATAAGGATGTCTTGTGCTTGCTGAGCCCAGACTGCCTGCTTCTTCGGAAAAGCGGGTTCAAAGGAGCTGGACAGGAAGCAAAAGCCAAGGAACCAGAGCGCACCAGTGTGCACCAGGAGGCCCCCTGGACTCTGATTTGCAGTAAAAGGGCTTCCTGTCCAGGCTCCTCTGGGGCTCCTACTTTGTCTGCCAGGCCTTAAAGGAAACCACTAAGCCCTCTTCTCTTCCCACTCAGCTAACATACCAACCTCAAGTTTAGGAGACAGACCATGTTGCCCAAGCTTTGAGATTATTATTCAAGATTCCAGAAGTGATGTTTCCCTGGTGAGGTGGGTAGAAACAAAAGTGCAAGGCATGACAAGGGCCCATTTGTCTTCCATAGATGTTTCCATCAGCTCTGGGCATAGGAGGCTGATGGTCTGTCCTCTGGCATAGGGTCATGACTCTTGCTGGAAGTGTGAAGGGTCCCAATATACAACCTAGACCGTGGAGCCTTGGAGTGGTTAACCTCCTAGTCACACGATGGCCCCTGGGGACAACATACAGACGGTGGGGTACAAGCCGAGCTGGACTGGGACTTCCTGAGGTGTGGTGAACAGGAGACTGTGTTTGTGGAGGGGCCAAATGAGGATAAGGCCACACCAAACTCAGGCAACCAACTTCACTGTTCAGTCACAAGAGCCGTGACCGTGAGGCCTCCGAATTGTATCAGGGCACCCAAAACCCCAGCACAGTGAGCACCCGGGATACCCCCGCCAGCCTCTTCTTCCTTCTCTTCCAGGCTCTCCCAGGGAATCCAGTGCCGCTGTCCCCTGCGCCTGGGTAGGAGGCACCCACCCAGTGCCCTAGGCCAAAGAGAGGCCTGCAGCCACCTGCCCTCCCTGCAGGACGCAGGTAGCCACCAAGGTAGAGGAAGAACGAAGCATGTCTTGGAGAGCGTTTCCCATGGTGAAGAACTTTATTTTTTTCCCAAAAGATGACAGGAACAAGAGTTTGTAGAGACTTCTTTCTCCTCCAGGAGTATTTCTGTATGATCTGTGGTTTGTTGAACCACAAGAAAAAAGGCTTCCTGACTGTGCCTTACTTTTCCCCAGAAGCTGTCTCATAGCTCTGGCTTGTGACGGCGCGCACTTGCTTGCCTGGGGTTAGGGAGATAAATTACAGGCATTGCCGCGGATCTCAGTCTGTCCGCCGGTAGTCGGACACCCCCCCTCCCCACCTCCCCCCCGCGCGCCCAGGGCTGTCTGCCTGGGGAGAAAGGGGCGGCACAACACAGTTTGTTTCCTCTTCCAGTATATGTTTGGGGTTGCTCTGGAATCTTGCCAAACTCAGGTCTGGCAGTAGACTCCAAGTGGGTGTTTTTCCACGGTTCACTCTGCAAAAGTTGTGGCTTGAGGAAAACTTCCAGGTCACCAGCAGGAACTTAGCTAGAGTGCCGAGATGGGTCCTCAGGCGGGCGGCTCTGGAGCGTGCGCGCCACCCACTGCCGCCCTGGGCGGCCGCCTTGCCCCGCCCCGGGTCACAGCCCTGCCCGAGGCTCCACCGCGGCGGGCGGGGGACACGCGGCCTACCAGTTGCGGCGGGTCCCACGCCCCGCCCCGGGAGCTCGCGCTGGCCCTCGGTGCGCGCGGGCGGGTGAGTATGCAGCGTCTGTGTGTGAGCAAGAAATACCGGGAAGAGTCACCCTCATCCCGGTCTCAAAGTCCCGCGTCTGAAAGCAGATTTTTCTGCAGATAACAAAGACACTTTGTCACTTTGGGCGCTGCCTCGGTGCAAATCTTTAATTGCAAGTGGGGGGCGGGGGATAGAGTGTCTCCAGCAACCCAAGCGCGAGTCTCCAGGCGGCAAGGCCCCCTTTGATCAGGAAAATCCAATTATTTGTGTATATACATTTCCCACATAGTGATTACTTCATTAATTGTCCCGCCTTTATCTCCTCCCTTCCCATCCCCCCTAATAATCAGTTCTTTTATCCAGACCAACAAACACACCATAGGAGCTTTGTGGATTCAAAGGATTTGCTTTCGCTTCTGAAAGAGCCGCTATTCTTTGATGATTGGGTAGCGGCAAACTTCAAAGCCATAAATCTTCCCTCTGACTGGCTGGCGGCCCAGCAAAGTCCTTATCAAATTCTTGGAGGTGATCCTGAAGCGCTCAGACCGCGCGCGGGGCGAGCGAGCGAGCAGGCTTGCTGGACGCGGGCGGGGAGGGCTCCGGTGCGCAGAGCGGGCGCCGGGGGGCCACGCTGGGCGGCCGCGCGTCCTCGCCTTCGGGTGTCCATGCCTGGGCGGCGGTGCCCCGCTCCGCGGCCAGCGGCCCCCAAGCCGTAGCTATGGCCGCGGTGGCCGTCCTCCGGAACGACTCGCTGCAGGCCTTCCTCCAGGTCAGGCGCGGGCCCGGAGGGCGGGGCAGGTGGGGCGGGCCGCGCCGGATCGCTCCTGGAGCTGCACCCCGTGCAGCCTGAGTCGCAAAGGGAAGCCCGCTGGCCGCGCAGCCGGAGTCAGACCCAGGGCTGCTCACGCCAACTGCACACCTTCCCTGGGGTCAAGAGTGTGGCCTTTGAGAGTGAGAGAGCGACGCGCGCGGAACTGGGGCTTTGGACGAACGGGGCCCGAGTGCATGCTGCTGGGTCCTCCTACCGATGCGGCCTCCAGTGGGCCGAGAGGCAGCGCGAGGGAGTTTAAGGGATGCGAGGGCGGACAGACGGGCGGCCGGGCTGCGGCGTTCGCAGCCCTTTGCTGACAGCGGGGCCGTAGCGGCCGTCGGATGCCTCTGCTCCCCTTCGTGCTTCCTCTTCACACCAAGTAGTTTAGCAGCCAGCGCTGGCGCCCGCCGCGTGTAGGTAGCACAGACTCCCAAAGTTTCCCGGGACCGGTGGGTGCGCGTGCGGGGTGCGGGGTGCGGGGTGCGGGGTGCGGGGGAGGGCCGGCCGGGCGGAGGAGGGGCCGAGGTATAAGAGCCGGCGTGGGGGTGGGGGTGGCGGGCTGGCCCAGAGTCCGCGCTCGGAGCGCTAACCTTTTGTCTCTTCTCCGCCCTCCCTCGCCGCCGCCCATGCAGGACCGCACCCCCTGCGCCTCCCCGGACCTGGGCAAGCACTCGCCGCTGGCGCTGTTGGCCGCCACCTGTAGCCGCATCGGCCAGCCGGGCGCTGCGGCGGCGGCCCCGGACTTCCTGCAGGTGCCTTACGACCCGGCACTCGGCTCGCCCTCCAGGCTCTTCCACCCGTGGACCGCCGACATGCCCGCGCACTCGCCGGGCGCGCTGCCGACCCCGCACCCCGGCCTGGGGCTGACGCCGCAGAAGACGCACCTGCAGCCGTCCTTCGCGACAGCGCACGAGCTCCCGCTCACGCCCCCCGCCGACCCCTCGTACCCCTACGAGTTCTCGCCGGTCAAGATGCTGCCCTCGAGCATGACGACCCTGCCCGCCGCCTGCGCGCCCGCCTACGTGCCCTACGCCGCGCAGGCCGCGCTGCCGCCGGGCTACTCCAACCTGCTGCCCGCGCCCCCGCCGCCCGCCTGCCGCCAGCTGTCGCCCACCCCGGCCCCCGACGACCTCCCGTGGTGGAGCATCCCGCAGTCTGGCGCTAGCCCGGGGGCCTCCGGGGTTCCGGGGGGCGGCCTCTCCGGCGCCTGTGCTGGGGCCCCCCATGCGCCCCGCTTCCCAGCTTCCGCGGCGGCGGCCGCCGCGGCAGCTGCAGCCTTGCAGCGGGGCCTGGTGCTGGGCCCGTCGGACTTCGCACAGTACCAGAGCCAGATCGCCGCGCTGCTGCAGACCAAGGCCCCCCTGGCGGCCACGGCCAGGAGGTGCCGCCGCTGCCGCTGCCCCAACTGCCAGGCGGCGGGCGGTGCCCCCGAGGCGGAGCCCGGCAAAAAGAAGCAACACGTGTGCCACGTGCCCGGCTGCGGCAAGGTGTACGGCAAGACGTCGCACCTGAAGGCGCACCTGCGCTGGCACACGGGCGAGCGGCCCTTCGTGTGCAACTGGCTCTTCTGCGGCAAGAGCTTCACGCGCTCGGACGAGCTGCAGCGGCACCTGCGGACTCACACCGGCGAGAAGCGCTTCGCCTGCCCCGAGTGCGGCAAGCGCTTCATGCGCAGCGACCACCTGGCTAAGCACGTCAAGACGCACCAAAATAAGAAGCTCAAAGTTGCTGAAGCCGGGGTTAAGCGAGAGAATTCGCGGGATCTGTGAGCCCACTTCTGGGCTACTCTCGCCTCGGACTCCCTTTCCCAGCACCTACGGGAAGGGACAGGAGGTCCTGGGGCCTGTGGGCAGCAGCGCTCAGGGGCTCCGCGGGCCGGCCTCCCGCTACCCGCCTCCCAGGGCGGAGCCGGGTTCCCGGCTTCCCGACTCCTGGGCAGACGGAGGGGCAAGGGTGACCCGGCCATGGTTGGGAGCCCTGCGTAATGCCGGGAAGGCTCTCTGGAACCCCGATTTGGCAGTGCATATAGGCAATGCTGCTGAATGAAAGCGGAGGACCTCGGGACGTTTAAAGTAGTGCTCGGGTTTTCCCTGAGACTGGTTCGAGCTTTGTACAGGTTATTTAATAGCTTTGTTAAAGAGTAATTATAATAATTTTAACATTAATAAAATTGTTTCTTTTGTCCTCAGCTCCACGCAGAGCTACAGCATGATATGTCTCCGTAAAGCAATCAGCAGTTGCAGCGTGAAAATAAATACATTCGCTCCAGGGTCACCTCGGGAAGACCCGCAGAGCCGGTCTCATTTGATCTTTTCTTCTTCCGGGAGGCTTCATTGAGCGGTCAGGTTTCACTGGGAATTCCATGGTCCCTGTGGGTGCCTGTGGGCGCGGGGCGGCTCTCGTTGGCAAACTTCTAGGCAAGTGTGTCTGGTGCTTGCATGGAAAAGTAGGGCAAGGTCAGATTTGTGGAAAAGAGGCTAGGGCGAGACAGCAGTCACAGCTTTAGGACAGAACTCGGCGTTTTATCTTACAAGTTTGACCCCCGCTGCTCATAAAATGTCCCTAATCTTTATGTGGCCAATTCCCTGTGGCTTTCCATTTGTCGGTACTCTCTGGACAGGACAGGTCGCTGAGCTTTCTCGCTCCGCAGCTGGCTTTCCTGTTTTCGGGAGAGGTGTTAAAGACCAGAGGCGCTTATCACAGGTGAGATTTGGGAGAGTTCAAGAGAAGTGAGAAATGATGGCCTTTGTGATGGTTGGTCTCTGCCCAGGGGAGAACCAAGAAGGCAGTTGTTCCCCTGTGACAGTCCTGTATTTCAGTCATGCCATACAACATACTCTTGCTTGTTTTCTAGTAAGTCTTGTATCGTTGTTACCAGAGATTTCAACTTAGGCCAGGAAAGTTAAATCCCATGTTGTGTTTTGGGGCTGATTTTAGCTTTTAATCTTTGGTAGGGAGGAGCCAGGAATAAGTACTGCACAGCATGGAATTGTGGGAACAGGATTTATCTTTTTAAATTCTAGGTTGGTTTTCTCTTAAATTTAAAGTTTTAAGGGTTACAAGTGTTTTTTTCCTAAGTGTTAACCAACTCCTTGATATTTTCTAATTGAGTTTTTAAGTCAGAAGCTTAAATCTCAGTGAGCAAATCTGATTCATGGTTAACATATGTTGGTTTTAACTTTTAATATTTTAAACTACTTTTATGACTAACAAATTTCAATCGAACTGAATAATCTCACTGTAGGAGAAGTGTATATACATGGATAGTATTTCATGGCCTACAAACTGCTGCTACTTTGCTTTTTGTTGAAATCAAGTTGAAAGATAAATTCTTAAAAGGTCTGAGGGCTGTTCTTGAACATATTAAGTAAAACACAAACATGACTGAGGTGAAAACTTTTATACTCCTAAGAAATAACCTTTTACTGCATAATGTGGGACAACATAGAGAATATTACATTCCTTGTGCTACTGCTTTCATTAACAGATTTGAGGACTATAGAATGACAAGTTAGAACAGGAATGGGTCTGCTTCTTCACCTAGAAAGAGTAGTGGGGGCTAAGTTTTCAACGTTGTGGCAGTATTACAATCAATAGTAGTAAGTTTGCTAAACAGTAACATCAATACTTATTCAAATATGTGCTCTTAATCTAATCAATTTGAAAGATAATCTAATCTTGATTTACATTAAAACACATAGTTAGATGTATGCATCAATGAGAGAAAAGATACAGAAACTCAGCACCTGACCCACTTCCTGGCAGGAGCTGTTTCTAACCCTCTTTAGAGAGTGAAAAGACCAAGGAAGAGCTTAGCTTAGACTCTGGAAGCTTGAAGCAATGATCTCCTGTGAGAAAATGGCCTTTGACCGCAAGAGAAAAATGACAGTTTTGAGATGAATCTACTGACTATTACCAAACACCGTTTATTCAGTATTCAGACAGATGAGATGTTGAAAATAGTTCAGGAGCAAAACATGTAAAATGTGTGAAACTTAACATCTAAACAACTGAGGTATTGAAGGTCACTTTATTACTGTGCAGAAAAACTAGATAATAATAGAATTTTCCAAAAGAAGGTACTTATAATGGCTAAAAAAAGAACGAAATCAGTTTAAGGATAAAACTTTGTTGTTGTACTTAACTGGTGAAATTTTAAAATACACTAAAAGTCTTCAAATGAACTGATGCAGCTAGCTGGAAAAGACTCGCTCATCTTAACCACTGCAAATGTGTGTTTCCGTTACTTTACAAAAATATTTTGCCACTATCCAAGTGAAAGTCAGCCACAGTAACATTATAGTATTATCCAGGCATTAGAAGGCATTTAATATTTATACTGAAAAATATGCTAAATTAAATGCTTAGAGATACAAGTTTAATGATGCAGAAATGCACTGGCGTACAAGTTGTTAAAATTTGAACTGCTGCTGTGCTGTCTCATAAACCTGCAACCAAAATACCATTTAGGATGTTAAAAGTTATTTTAAAATGCAGCAATATCCAATGATTAATATGCATAACTTATTCACAAATTAAGCACATTGTGGTATCTTACTGATAGACTGGCAACACAGAACTCAAACAAGTTTTAGAAGAAAATATGTTAATACTTGTCTCATGTGACTAGACTTACTTTTTCTAAGCAAGTATTTTAGTAGCATGCAAATATGACATTGTAGAAAATTCTAAAATTATCTTTATATTTTACACATGAAATGCACTACTTTGATCAAGGATTTGAAAACCCAGGGAAATCAAGTGATCAATAAATTAGCTAATTTGGAATTGTCAGAGTTTAACATTCCATAGTTTTCTTCTTTTCAAAAGGAAAAATTGTGCAAATACTACCTTAGCTGATCATTAATGAATGAAAGTAAATTTTTTTTTTTTGTGGTACTGGGAATTGAACACAGGGCCTTAGCACTGAGGTACATTCCCAGTCCTTTTTAAAATTACGTTGAGACAAGGTCTCACTAAGTCCACACAACTAAACTCAAAACTTGGATTTTTGTGGGTTTTTTTTTTTTTGGTACCGGTGATTGAACTCACAACCTCATGCTTGCCAGGCAGGCACTTAAGCCACTGAGCTAAATCCCCAGCCCTTAAACTCAAAACTTGTGACCCTCCTGTTTCCAGTATGCTAGTATTACAGGTGTGTAGTAACACCATGCCCAGCTGAAAGTAAATTATGTTTATGAAAATAAACTTTTTATTCATCTCCATGTTAATCTTTTCTCCATTTAGCTAATTTAAATCTTATAACTACAGTGCATGTATTTGAAATTTTGCTGTAAGTCAATCAAACAGGGCATGCCAATTAAAAGATTTTGCCAAGTACAATTCTTGCAGAAACCTACCTCAAACAATGGCATTTATAAAAAGGCAGTTTTTCATCCCAACATGTGCCATTCTCTATTCTAATACCATGGATTTTTAAATGATCAGTTTAAAGCAGTGTCATCAGTATTTTACATGTTTAATTCTGCTGTGAGTTTTACTACTATAGCAGTAGCTATAACTTCAAATTCCTATAGATACATAGTTATGTAGGCCCTAAAATTTTAAACCACTGTTACTTGCTTTAACTCATCACATAACACAATGACAAACTATCATTAACAATATCTCATTGGAAAATACATAGTTTGTTTGAATCAGATTCAAACTTCAAGCCTTTTTATTCTTTACAGTAAATGTAACTGTTCCCAATGAAGTATTTTTACCTTCCTTTGGTTTGCATGATACAGGAAAACTTTTAAGAGTATGAAACCCAGGATAATTTTCAAATGTTACATGCCATCATAGTTTGATGATGTAGGGAAAAAATAAGGAAAATCTCTAGATAGATGCATGTTGTTGACAAGATTAATACACACAAAATACATTTATCATTGGGCCACTATAGTAACCTAATTAATGTGGCATTCAAGTTATATAATTTGAACTGTAAATTTTTCTCTGGTGTTCTTCAACTCTACATTTTTGCATAAAAATTTATGTTGTTCCTGCCTTGGTTGTTTTAAAATAATCTGATATATTACTAGAAAGATTAATGTTTCAAATTAATTTAAGGATATTGTAAAAATAACTTGCGTAATGTCCCTATTAGAAAAAGTGGTGTTTGTTCAACAAAGATGTAATCAAACAGCAATGGACCGTCACAATTTTTAATTGTTTCACAGTTGTTGTATTACAACTTACTATCAATTGAAGATTTACACATGCATGATTGATATAAGTTCATGCTGACATTTTAATTACTTCCTTTTGTAGACTACACACTTTTCCTTCCATGTCTTCAGTGATTATCTAAAGCATAATTCTCAATGGGATATATGATTCTCAATCCAGTGCATGCATGTAAATAAACTGCAGTCATTTCTGCACAACTGCATATAATAAACTATATTAAGTAGTACATTCTGGTTATCAGTCTGGGGAAATCAGTTCTTAGTTTGGTATCTGGGCGAGTCTGCAGTCTTCACCTTGCAGAAAGTTGTTTAAATGATTAAGATTTAATCTGCAAATTATGTAATGGAAGTTTATTTTACAGTAAAAGTACTCATTTAATTTTTTTCACTATTATCCAAACTCTGACATCAAATATGCACTAAAATTTTCTAAAGTCTGGGGAGATGTCTCCATATCATGTGATTTTTAATATAAAGTCAAACCTTTCAGTCATATATGTGATTTCTAATTATTTATGTTTGTCACCATCTAAATCAGATGTAAAACATCTGGCTCTCAGATGAATCTATCCAATGCACAAAGCAAATATCAAGACTAGCTCCTCATTTATGCTTATGATGGGGAAAGTATATTCTAATTTTTAAATATTTGGTAAAAATGTCCTAAAAGTCTACATAAGATAACTGTTAAAGCTTGTTTCTATATTAGTTTTGCTCTAATGTTTTGGTACTGTATTTTCCATTCCCTATCTCCTGTGGTTACATTTCTTCTCTAAACCCATGTTTACCTCTTGTATGGAAACTTTGTATCCTGTCTTTCTTCCCTTCTCAAAGGGAAAAAAATACTTATGCCCATATTTGATTTGGCTTCCTATATTGAGGAACTCAGCAGGTTTCTAAACTGTAGTTATTTTAACTGTATTGTGTTTTTAACAGACAATTACATTATTTGATGTTAATTGTGTATATATGGGTGAAGTAAATGTATAGCTGTTTTTTATTCTTTCTGTATTTTTGAGATAGGGTTTCACTATGCAGTTCAGACTGGCCTTGAACTCACTTTAGCCCAGGCTGTCCTCGAATTTGCAGTGATCCTCCTGGATTACAGGCAGGCACTACCACACCCAGATTGTACTATTCTATTTGTAGATACAAATTATGCTTTGCTTGTATAGTTCAGCATTAGACTAATATTCCCTGTGGACCTATGAACATCATTGAGAAAAATATTCACATTACAATTGAAAGTTGTCAATGATAGATTATGGTTTGAGAAAATCCCAGGTTGGACAGATTTTAATTAGTTGAAGCTTTACAAAAAAGAAGTGAATTACTCAAATCCTATAAAGTTAAAGAGGGAGATGTGAACTTAAGGCTGTAGGACTTTTCCTACTTATTTGTTATTGAGGTTATTGTATTTGAAGTCCCTGTCATCTCTTGATAAGACTATAGATGACAGCCAAGAAAGTCATTATGAGCTCAGATGGTGGCCCATACCTGTAATCTCAGGAAACTGAGGCAAGAGGATTCTCAAAAGTTAGAGACTAGGGCTGGGGATTTAGCTCAGTGGCATAAGCGCCTGCCTGGCAAGCGCAAGGTCGTGAGTTTGATCCCTTGTACCGCAAACAAAAAAGTTAGAGACTAGCCGGGGCTACAGAGCAGACTCAAGGCCAACCTGAAGTGCATAGCAAGACCCTGTCTCGCAAAGAAAAGAAAAGAGAAAAGAAAGAAAGAAAGTCATTGCGGTCACAAATTTTATACTGTGCTGGGGTTCAAAGTACAAGACTGCTGAGCTGTTTTCCAAAGAGAAAGCACTCCCTTTATCAATCAAAATTCAGAATTTACAGCAAGCTTCTGTGTCCTGAGCAGCCAGGAAGCCATAGGGCTGCAGCCTCCCCTTCCTCTTGTGTAAAAGTGGGGAAAAGGGAAGCAGATTGCTAGGCATTAGGAGCATCCTGTTGAAATAGGGTACTGGAAGGAGTTGAAATAGGACCAGCGCATAGAGATCTAAAAGGCCAGGTTTGAGAATAGACTCCTGAGAAGAAAGAGCTTTTCTTACCCAAGGTGTTTGGCTTCATTGGTTTTTGTCTTCATTTAAACCAACGGTGAGTTATGAGTATGTCATAGAGGAGGTATGGATTTTCACTGAGGACGTTTAGACTTACACAGTCCTTGTGGTTTCTTCCAGAGTAGAAATACATCAAACCTAAAATATGTAAACCAAAAAGTTCAAATCTTATGGCTACTGACAGCGCAGAAGTACTGTGATGATTCTGGCATCTGACTTCAGAAGTCTGGTTTTTAAAAAGTATAGTTTGTCTTTACAGTAGTTTGTTCTTTTAGTTGAGCTGGCATCAAAGAGGAGCAAAGCTAATGTAGGATAAGTCTGTGAGCCTCTCTCTTGTCAGCACTTAGTGACGTGATTGTGGTATTGTCTTTCAAAAGTAATACTTCTGTGTTAATATTGGTCAGTGTTGCACTATTCTTCACTTCTGCAAGTGCAGTTGTTAGCTACGGAAATTACATAATAAAATGACAGGATTGGAAAGTACCAATAACATTCAGTAAGTAGGTATAATCAGTAGGATGTGGCCAAAGCGGCAGAATAGAGGTGCCCTGTGTGCAACTGCCACAGAAAAGAACCAGTGTGATGAAGGAGAGTGAAAGAGGAAGAATTGTGGAAATCAGCAAGAAGCAGGCAGGAACCTTAATCAGCACAGAGTGGAGAAGGCAACCATTGCTAATTAAGAGCTTTTGTCTAAACTGCATAGAAGCCAATACTGTGATTCTAAGTTTTTCCAAAAAGCAAAGGCTTTATTGCACAGCTGACTGCCAAGGAGGCAATGATCCCTAAGCTCTAATCTGCCTCTCTGTCAGGGAATTTATGAAAGGGACACATCACCTGGTGATTGTGTAGCAAGGCTCTTCACAGTTCCTGTGTTTCTTTTGGGAGGAACGAATTACATTCTGTGCAGAGAAGTTTGAGCTTGCAATGTCACTGATCAGATGAGTTGGCTGCTTTTGTGCATGTCCATGTGAAAAGCAGGTTCAAAACAGTAATAATCATGAATGGAAGGTCTAGAGGCTTTCCTTGAAAGTCAACTTAGGAACTTTCTGAAAAAAAAAATCTGATTTAGGGAATGTGTTTCCAAGCCTTGGTCAATTTCAATGCTCAGTTGTCTTTGCTCTTTAATCTTGATGTACTAGGATGACAACCATGGTGGCTACTTTGTGGAACCAGGTATACTTAGGGGCCTAAGCTTTGTTTTGAGGAAGGAGTGCTTTGGATAAGGGAAGAATCATTAATGAAAAGCCAGTGTTGGGGCAATCAAAATAGATAAGCATTAACTAGAATAAGAAGAGTCATTATAAACTACAAGTCAGAGGGTAGAAAGGAACCCAGCCCATCAGGAATCCAACTGAGATACCCTGAAAATGAGAAAGGAAATGAAGCAAGGGCCAGCAAGTGGGGCTCCAAGGAGTAACTGCTAGTTTTAAAATCTTAGATACTCTTAGTTCTGCCTGTTGAGTAGCAACAGCTAGAGTTTACTGTAGTATAGATTCTTCTTTGTGAAACTCTTCTTTGTAAAAAATATCCAGGGCAATTCTATTCTTCAAGATACACAAACCAGAGATTTCATCATAGTCGGGCAGGCCTTTTTATTTCGGAGGCGCTTATGCCAACTGCATACTCTACATCAGTTGCTACAGCATTGTCTGTGTGGGTTAAGACCTTCCAGGAAAGTTGACTCCTTCCAGGCTGGAACAGTATGATCCTCTTTGTTCTTACTTTTCCTGAAAATGAATTCATGGTCAGTTGAGTATTGCATGACAATATTTAGACTGAGAGACCTTTTTTCTGGTTTCTACAATTATCGAATGCGTGGGTGATCCTACTTAGCCATGCAGCAACTGTGCATATCTCTGATACTCCTGCTTGCTTTGCCAGCAAGGAATGAAGAGCATTCTGGGTATCAAGAAGTACATGGACGAGGTAAAGGTTTTAAAGATGAGAATGAGGGATATCATATCAGATCATCTGAATAATGATGATGAGTGGTAGATAAATGATACAGATAAATATAACACTGCCAGGCCAGCAAATCAAGGTAAAAATGTTTGCTAACAACTTTGAAATAAAAGGCAGTTGTGTTAATTTAATAGTTTTAGTTTATGTGAGCATTTATCTATAAGCCATTTTGAATAGAATTCCTTGGGAAATTTTATCATATAGACACAGCATGTGACATGTAAATGGCACACAAAAACACAAAGATATTACAGCTTTCATTTTAGTAATGAGAGAATAACACAAACATACCAGTCTACGCAAAGAGCTAGAGCCAAGTTATATTCATAACTCAATAACTGAACTACAGTGTAAGATTTTTCATTTAAGGCTTCAGTAAACATTCACCCAAATTTTTTGTATAAAGCAAGTCCACAGCATTTTGTTTAAAAACAAAACAAAACCTTTTATTCTACACACACCCGCCCCACCCTTTTCAGTTCTTTAACATTTGCATTTTAACTAGGATTGGCTAAAAGTACACTTCCAGACAACTCTGAAGAACCAACAGATTTAAAATAAGCAGAAAAGAATTAATTATACAATGCTACAGCCTTTCAATATTCTTAAACTGCACTTGTTGTAGACTTAAGAATGGTGACAAGAAAATTCTAAATTAGGTGTGCCAATCAATATTAAATATTAAACTAGGTATGCAGAAGCAAAAGTGAATTAAGCAGAAAGAGAGTGTAAGATATTACAATGAGTTCAATATTGTTAAAAAGGTAGGAGAAAAATCTAAGGCCAAAGAGGGGATGAGTGGATCTGCACAGGAACACCCGCCAAAACTATGTAGGAATCCTTGGACAATTTGCCTTGTAGGGTGTCTTAGCTACTTTTCTACCATTGCTGAGAGAAAATACCTAACACCCAAAGTTAAGGGGAGAAAGGTTTATCTAGCACGATTCATAGAGGTTTTAGTTCATCATCGGCACAGCAGATAGGCATTGCGGAGGAGAAAGAGTGCACCAAACCCCATGCTTTCTACACAGCTTCCCATAGTTTCTCTCTGAGTTACTTTCTGGGCAAAAACATAACACAAATCAGAGTGCACTTCCAGACAGGCAACTGACAAGAAGCCCATGAGTGAAACATTTTGCTCCTAACCCACATTTCAAAGCCTAGACTACCTCAGGACTCCTGGAAGAATTACTTCCCTCACGAAAATCAAAACCAAATTCATAAGTTTCCCTTAAACTGGAAAGTCCATTCAAGGCGTTGTCCCTGTAAGTTTTCCTTGCCCAGAGACGTTTTCTGCAAACATGAAGTTGGCGCCGAGGGTCAGCAGCACCATAGCAGGACAGCAGCTTCAGGTAGCCCAGCCTTCTTGACCAGTAATGGTGAGTGTGTGCCACAGTGGGCGGTTACCATGAAAGCTCTAAACTGTTCCCCAGCACTGTTCTAGACTAGTATCAATCCAGGTGAACACTAAAGGTCAACGGCCAGAACCACAGCCCACCAAAGAGCCACAGAGCCTTTGGCAGGTGGTTAATGAACTCCAAGCCCCGTCTGGGTTACTGAAAATTTTTTATCAAGCAAGGGCTTTCTGCCCAATATGCAGAGAAGCCAATACGATAGCACCAGGTTTTTGCAAAAAAGAGGGTTTGTTGCACAGTTCAGTGGCAGGAGGCCAGGTGTTGTAAGCTCAAATCTGCCTCCTTGATCAATATATATGTGTGTGGCGTGGGAAGTTGCTTGTTCATTGGATGGCATATGCCTCTTTAGAGATTCTATGTTTCTTAGGAAGATTTTGAGCTTATGATGTTACTGGCTCATGTATGCTTCAAAAGCAAGTTCCAAACTATAAGAATGAATGGAAGATCAGGAGGCTTTTCCTAAAAGATGACTTTAAAATTTTGTTATTTAACAAGTTTATGCCCAGGCGAGTCCAAGCCTTAGCCAATTTCCCTGCCTAGAGAAAGGAAGGAAGCAAATTGCAACTTTAGCTCTGATTCCCTGGGTGGGAGCTGAGGGGCTGCTAGGCAAAGGTAAGTGGGAAAGTTCCATCAACTAGAATCACAGCAGCAGACTGGCAGTTTCCTCTCCAGGAGAATTCCACAGGGCTTACAGGTAACCCAGTCTGGGGAGCTGGCTGGTCTAAGAGTGACCACTCTACTCCAAATGAAGAACTCACTTTGGACTTTTCCTAATGTCCAGAACCCAAACTGTAACAGCTACTATCATATATCGTCTTGCTTTAGGGACCATAAACCTGATGCCTCCAGAAGTCTTAGACCACTGCATGCCTCACTGGATGGAGGACAATCCTCTTAACATATTGCAGTTTGTGGATCAGTCATTCTATCCACAAGCCCTCGTCCTTCTCACATCCCCTGCCCACAATCTTGAGATTGTAGCTACTACTGCAAACTCCTAGCTTAACCCGTACCTGTTCAAGAGCTGGGAAAGTTCCAAGATGAATCCCACAGTCCCAGCAACTTGGCTACTAGTTACCCCAATCCCTATACCCTCTGCTCTTGCCTGGTGGGAAATAGGGAAGGTCTCCTCCCTTGAGGCTATAGACGCTGGGGGAAACTCCTGCTATCACTTTATGCCTGTCCATTGGGATCTGGGAAAGGCTTGAGCTGTGCCCTGGAGCCTGTCTCCCAAGCACCACTGATGCTCATCCACAAAGCACTAAGGAAATCTCTTTTCTGCCCACAGTCTTGGGACTGCTGCTGGTACAAACAAACAAACATATAAACAAACAAAAATAAGAAACTCTGGCATCACCCAGTCTTATCCAAAAAGACAGTTCCAGGATTGTAGCTGCCAAGGCCACAAGCCTCATTCCTACCAGGGCTTGCTCTGCATAACCTAGGGACATTCCCATCCATGCCCTGTAGCTCCAATTCCACAAAACCCAAAGCCACAAGCACCATGCTCCATTATAAGGACCTCAGGAAAGTTTCTTCTATGTCCTTCACATCCAGGAGCATGGGAACCAGCACTACAAGCTCAAATATGACCTATATATGTCCTGGGGGATCTAAGAAAGTTCTTCACAGCCCACAGACTTGGGACCACAACTGCTGGTGCTGAAAGCACTGATGTTGCTTGTTCTTGGCCTTTGGGACCTGAAGAAATTATCATCTGGTTCTATAGGTCCATGAGAATAGTTGACAATACCATAAGTCCCATTACTAACTATAGTCACCTCACAGGAGCTAGAGAAAGCCCCCTTTTTGTTCTGTCACCCATAATTACTGATGTTGCAAACACGAGCCTCATCTCTGCTCATCTTGTGAGACCCAGAAAAGGTCTCATTCCACCCTGTGGCTCCAGAACTGTGGCTTCCAGTGTCACGGGCCCCATGAGTGAATCTCTTGCATTCATTCTGTAAGTCTAAGGGAAAGTCTTCCTATTCTATGAGATGGGGACTGTACCTACTAACACCACAATCCCTGGTGTTACCTTCACTTGCCCCAAAGAACCTGAGGCAACATAGGATAACTTAATATGTAAGTCAAATATTATCAGATCTAAAGAGGGAAACACTCTGATGCAATAATTGAGGACTTCAACATGCTATGTCACTCAGTGGGCAGATTATCCAGAAAGAAAATCAAAGGAACATCAAAATTGAGCATACTATAGAGCAAATGAGCCCACTTGACATTTTTAAACTTTTTTTAACTTTTATTTTTTAAAAATTTTATTTAAAAAGAAAAAACAAAAAAGAAAACAACCAAACAAAACAGAAAAAGGGTAGCAACAATACAGAATTCCAAAGGCAAAAAAATGAAAGAACCACAATAACAACAAAACAAAAACAAAAACACTATGAAATCGCCACTTGATAGGTTACATACTGTCATCATTGGAAATAGTTGTTCAAGTTACAAAATTAAAGCACACAAAGTAGACATTCAAACAGTGATACTATTAACAGTTCTGCTCAACAATCCAACAAAAACAGTAATGTGGTCATCTATCTTATACACTTAAACATACATTCAGTTTATGCTTTAGAGCACTTTCTTTTCCATATATATATATATATATTTTATTTTAAAGGGGGTAAAATTAAACACAACAAAACAGAACAGAACGGGACTTAAGAAAGCATAAATTTCAAAGCTATACAACCAGGGATCTTCACTATCTGTCATATTGCCTCTTGTTTTCTTCCAAATGGTTGTCCATATCTTTGCGTATGGGGAGCTCATACTAAATATCCTAGCCAATTTTTTAAACAAGATGTGTAGTTAACTGGCTCCCACTTGCTAAGGGGGTGGGGGGACGTGGGACAGGATGACATGAGATGTCTGATTCTCAGCCTGCCCACCGGCAGGATTACAGCTGCCCCCCAGAGA
>PVJX010029423.1:0-22933 GCA_004027295.1 Dolichotis patagonum
GTTTTAAATCCTGATACAATATTAACAATATCCTCTGCCTTCTTTTTTTAGATTATTCCTCCCCTTTCACTCCCACAGGGTGCTGCACATTTTGGGTCCCACCAACTCCCTCAATTTTTAGATTGAGGGGGACAACCTGCTATTTACCTAAGTGGTTCCAAACCTTCTCACTCCTGGACTTGATCTCAAGTTGTATTCCTTTACCTACAAAAGCCTTAAGGTTTTCCTTTGTTACAGCTGAATAGTTCTCTACTACACATAAGTATTCTTTCTTTTCAACCTATCTGCAGGTGCTGGTAGAGTTGCCCTTATTTCTCTCTGGTTCCTTGTCACATAGAGCATTGTTTTTTCACATTTGATTTTTGGTTCATAAACCCTTTTTCAGGTTAATTATATTTCCAATACAGAGCATCTTGCTGGACCATACCTCCTGATCTACCCTGGCTGTGTTTCTTTTTCTTTTTCTTTTTTTTTTTTAGTGTATCAAGGCCATGTATGTTATAGACATTGTAGCCAAACTTCTCTAAACTTCTCTGTCTCATTTAGGCTATGCTATTTTTTGCCAATGGTTGTCTAAATATCTCCTTTATTCCACTGTCTGCCCTGTTCATTGAGGCCTCTCTGCCACTGTTCTTGAAATCCTGGTATTTTTTTTTCTGTCTCTCTCTAGAATGTCCTTCAGTATTGTCTGTAGGGTTGGATTGGTGGTCAAATATTCCCCCAGTTCCTCTTTGTCATGGAGGCATCTTGTTTCTCCATTAATTTCAAGAGACAGTTCTGCAGGGTGTATCAATCTGGGCTGGAGGTTATTTTCTTTCAGGGCTTGGAATACTTCCCTACAAGTTCTTCTTGATTTGATGGCCTGTGTCAAGAAGTCTGCCATGATTTTGATGGGTTTTCCTTTATAGGTGATCTGTTTCTTTTCTCTGATGGTTTTTAATATTCTTTTCTTATACTGAATTTCTGGCATGTTGGTTATTATATGTCTGGGTGTAGCTCTGTTTTGGATGTAGGTGGCTGGAGTTCTGTATGCCTCATAAATCTGAATATAATTTCCTTTTCCTATGCTTGGAAAGTGTTCCTTAATTATTTCTGTGAATAGCCTTTTTAATTCCTTTGTTTTGAATACTCCTTCTTCACTCATGTATTTTATTCTTAGGTTATAAATCCTCTTGTCATCCTCTAGCCTTTGTATTGCTACTGCCTATTTCCTTATTATTTTTAAGACATCTTTCCTTTCACAAACATGCATTGCAAACCTGTCTTCAAGATTTGATAGCCTATCCTTAGTTTCTTTCAAGAAGTTTTGCCAGCTTGCAATGGAGTTTTTAATTTCCTGTTAATCTCTTTGAGTCTGCTTCGTGCATACTAGGTTTTCTTTATATTCTTCATTGAACATTTCTCTCCTTTTTTTGTGTTCCTCCATTCTTCCATCTGTATCTTCTTGAGAGGTGCTTAGAATTTCTTTTATTAGTCTACTTATATCTTGCTTTAATTGAATTAATATTTCAGAGTTTTTAAAAATTTTATTTAAAGAGAAAAAAACAACAAAACAGAAAAAAAGGGTAACAACAATACAGTATTTGAAAGGAAAAAAAGAAACAAACAAAAAAAGCCATGTAGAAATCACTACATGATAAGATACATACTGTCATCTTGGAAATAGTAGTTTAAGTTACAAAATTATAGGATACAAAGTAGACATTGAAACAGTGAGAGTGTTAACAGTTCTGTGGAACAATCTAACAAAAACAATATGGTCATCTATCTTACATACTTAAACATACATGCAGTTATCCTTTCTTTTATACAGTAGCAATTATGCATTTTGAGTTTTATTACTCCTATATTTCTTATTACTTTTTACACCAAAGATACAATGTGATATTTATAAATATGATTCTTATTTATTTCACTAATGTGGATAATCTAAAGTCTCCATTTCCCTATGAAGGCCTCAAGATCATGCTTTTTCATATCTGAGTAATATTCCATTTTATAAAAATATCACATCTTTTTCATCCATTCTGCAATTCATGGGCATCTTGTTTGATTCCAAGATTTAGCTATTACAAATTGTGCTGCTACAAACATGGGTGCACATATATCACTGTCATATGAACTTTTCAGTTTTTCTGGGAAAATACCCAGGAGGGGAGAGCTAGGTTGAATGGAGCTTCCAATCCTAGTCTTCTGAGAGTTCTTCATACTGATTTCCATAGCGGTTGCACCAGTCTACACTCCCACCAACAGAGGAAGAGTGTTCCTTTTTCCCTGCAACCTTGCCAACATTTGTTATCAGGTGATTTCTTGATGGCAGCTATCCTTTCCAGAGTGAGATGAAATCTCAGTGTTGCTTTAATTTGCATATCTCAAATGACCAGTGTTGGTGAACATTTCTTCATGTATTTATTTGCTGCTTGTGTATCTTCATCTGAAAAATGTGTGTTCATCTCAGATACCCATTTTTGGAGAGGGACTTTGAAGTTGGGGGGCTTGATGTTTTTCAAATATTTATATGTTCTTGATATAAGTAATTGTCTGAGGGGTTGCTGGCTAAAATTGTTTCCTATTCTGTGGGTTTTCTTTTCACTCTATTGGTGATTTCCTTTGCAGTGCAGAAAATTTTCAATAATATAAGATCTCAGCTGTTGTTTCTCTGAAGTGTTTCCCACGCAGTTTGCGTTTTGTTCATGAATTCTCAGCCTACCTCTATGTCTCCAAAACTTCTCCCTACCCTGTCTTCCAGTAGATTTAGTGTTTCTGTTTTAATGTTTAGGTCTTTGATCCATTTAGACTTTAGTTTTGGGCATGGTGATAGGCATGGATCTAGTTTCAGTCTTCTGCATGTGGAGAGCCAATTTACCCAACACCATTTATTAAAGAGGCTATCCTTCCTCCAGTGAATATGGTTAGTGCTTTTGTCAAATATCAGGTGGCTGAGTGCCTTTGTACTTAGACTTGCATCTTCTACTCTGTTCCACTGATCCTCAAGTCTATTTCTTTGCCAGTACCATACTGATTTTATCACTGTGGCTTTGTAGTACAGTTTCATGTGAGGAATTGAGATACCTCCTGTCTTGCCTTTGTAGTCCAGAATTGCTTTTGCTATTCTAGGTTTCTTCTGTTTCCAAATGAATTTTTGGAGTGTTTTCTCTAGATCTATGAGATATGTTGATGGTATTTTGATTGGGATTGCATTAAATCTTTATAACAGTTAGGAGTATGACCATTTTCACAGTGAAGGGCAATATTTCCATAATTTCTCTCTCAGTGAGTTTCTTGTTGTGTACACGAATGCTATTGATTTTTGAGCATTGACTTTGTAGGGAGCTACACTGCTGAATTTGTTTACCTCTAGTAGTCTTTTAATGGAGTTTTTGTGTCTTATTTACAGAGTATCATGTCATCTGCAAATAGTGATAATTTAACACCTTCCTATCCTATCTTTATTCCTTTTATTTCTCTCTCTTGTCTGATTGCCCTGGCTAGTGTTTGCAGAACTATATTGAAAAGGAGTAGTGATAGTGGGCATCCTTGTTTTGTTCCTGATTTTAAAGTGGAAGCTTTCAGTTTTTGTCCATTTAGTATAATATTGGCTTTTGGTTTGTCAATAGATGGTCTTTATAAGGTTGATGTAGACACCATGTAATCCAAGTTTCTGAAGGGTTTTTATCATAAATATGTGTTGGACTTTATCAAAAGCTTTTTCTGCATCTATTGAGATGACCATGTGGTTTTTGTTTTTGGCTCTGTTGATGTGGTGAATCACATTAATTGATTTTCGTATGTTAAACCATCACTGCATTCCTGGAATGAACCCCACTTGGTCATGATATATAATCTTCTTGATGATTTGCTGCATTCTGTTTGCTAGTATTTTATTGAGAATCTTTGCATGTACATTCATTAGTGAGATGAGACTGGCTTATAGTTCTCCTTTTTGGCTGGGTCTCACCCTGGTTTTGGTATCAGAGTAATACTTGCCTCCAGGAATGAATTGCAGAGGAATGCTTTCTTTTCAATTTCATTGAAGAGTTTAAGGAGTATTGGCATCAAATCTTCTCTAAATTTCTTGTAGAATTCAGCCATGAATCCATCAGGACTTGGGCTTTTCTTTTTTGCTAAGTTTTTAAATTATGTTTTACATTTCAATAGCTGATATTGGGTTATTCAAAATTGCTGTATCCTCTTGTTTGAATTTTGGTGGTTCATGTTTGTAGAAATCTGTCCATTACCCCTGTGTTTTCCTCTCTATGTGAGTAGAGATTTTCAAAGTAACTATTCAAGATCTCTTCAATTTCCATGGGATCTGTAGTTATTTCCCTCTTTCAATCCTTATTGCATGAATTTGGGTTTTTTTCTTTCTTTTTCTTTATAAGGTTAGCTAGAGGTTTGTCAATTTTGTTTATTCTCTCAAAAAACCAACTTTTTGATTCATTAATTCTTTGTATTGTTTTTTAGTTTCAATTGCATTGATTTCTGCTCTAATCTTTACAATTTCCTCTCTTCTATGAGCTTTATATTTAACTTGCTCTTCTTTTTCTAGAAGCTTAAGATGCAGCAGTAGATTGTTTATTTGTGCTTATTCTGTTTTCTTGATATGACAGTTTATTGCTATATATTTCCCTCTTAAGATTACTTTCATTGCATCCCACAAATTACAGTATGTTGTTTTTCCATTTTCATTGAATTGCAGGTATTGATTTATTTCTTCTTTAATTTCATTGGAACCCACTGGTTGTTCAAAAGTTTATTATTTCATTTCCATGTATTTTTACCTGTTTTGCGATTTCTTTTGAAATTAATTTGAATTTCTGTGCACTATGATCAGATAGTATGCATGGGATAATTTCAATACCTTTGCATTTACTTAAGAATATTTTATGGGGTAACATATGGTCTATTTTGGAGAATGTCCCAAGTGCAGTTGAGAAGAGTGTGTATTCTGATGTGGTTGGGTGGAACACTGTAAACATCTACTTAATCCAATGCTCACAGATGTGATTCAGTTCTATTATTTCTTTGCTGACTTTTTGTGAAGTTGATGTATCTCTTTGTGACAATGGGTTGTTAATGTCGCCTGTAGTAATTGTGTTCTTGTGTTTTTGGTTTTTCATGTCCTTTAGTATCTGTCTTATATAGTTGGGTGCATATATATTTATAATTTTTAGTTCTTCATTTGAATTTTTCCAGTTATGAATATTTAGTAACCTTCTTTGTCTCTTTTAATCATTTTAGGTTTTAAGTTCACATTTTCTGCAAATAGAATAGCAACCCCTGCTTTTCCTAGTTCCTGTTGCATGGAATACTATTTTCCATCCTTTGACTTTTTATATATGAGTTTCTTTTTGAGTCAGATGTGTTTCTTATATACAGCATATTGTGGGATCCTGTTTCTTGATTCATTCTGTCAACCTGTTTCTTTTGATATATGAATTGAGCCCACTTTCATTTATGGATATCACTAATATATACTGGCTTGACTTTGCCATGTTGTGTTACTATTGTTAGTTTCCTGTTTTCTCCCTTGTCTACTTTCTTGTCCAGCCTGGTGATTTCTTTCTGTTGTTGTTTTGGAGATTGTGGTCATTTTTATCTCTACCTAGGATGTCCTTCAGCACTCTTTCTAAGGTTGTTTTTGTGGACATGAATTTTTTTAAGTTGTTCTGTGTCATGCAAGTATCTTGTTCTCCATTAAATTTGAAAGACAATTTTGCTGGATACATCAATCTGAGTTGAAAGTTGTTTTCTTTTAGGTCTTGAAATACTTCACTCCAAGCTCGTCTTAACCTGAAAGTTTGTGCTGAGAAGTCAGCTGTGATTCTAATAGGCTTTCCTTGATAGGTGAGTTGTGTCTTTTCTCTAACAGCTTTTAGTATTCTGTTTTTATGCTATATTTCTGAGATCTTAATTATTATATGTCTGGGTATAGGTTTATGTTGGTTATGACTGTTTGGAATTCTATATGCCTCACTTATTTGTACATCCGATTTTTCCTCCATGTTTGGGAAATTTTCTGACATTAATTCTGTGAACAGCTTAGCTATATCCTTTGCATTGTCTCTTGCCTCCTCACTGATACCTATAACTCTAACATTGTTTCTTGTGGCATCATCTTGTAGCTTCTGAATTGTCATTTCATGCTGCTTTGTTGTTTGTATAAGTTCTCCCCTTTTAAGATCTCTATATGCGATCCTGTGCTCAAGCTTTGAAATTCTATCCTCAGCTTCATTTAAACAGCTTTGCAGGCTTTCAATACAACTTTTTGCTTTTTGCACATCTCTTTGAATTTGTTTCGTGGATTCTGCTTGTTTTCTGCATTGTTCATTCAAAGTTTCAATCAATTTCCTGTGCTACTGTATTTTTTTAATCTATTTCTTCTCCAGCTATGTTGAGCAACTCATTTAGTAAGGTTGCTACTTTTGTCTTTATGTAAGACATGATTTCTCATTTGAGTTCTTCTATAGCCTCATGGATTTGTTTCTTTACTTCATTTGCTCTCTTTTCAGAGATTTCTGATGTATGACTTTTAAGGTCCTCTATTTCATTATCATCTGTACTTGCTTCTGATGAACTAGATGTTTGAGATTGCATTTTGCCTTTTTGTTTAGTCATTTTCACCATTTGGGTGAATTTCTGGTCTTTCTATCCCAACAATCACAACTTTCTGTAGTATGTGTTTTAGGGTCCTCTTGTGTGGTTGTTTTTTGTCACATTTCTGGGTATCACAATGAAGAGTAGATCCAGTCTCCTGAATTCCTCCTACAGTGCCTGTTGGGTGAGTCCTATATTCTTTCTGGGCTAACTAGCCCAGAAGTATTGATGTAGGGCAACTCTTAGTTCTTGTTGTTGTTATATCTTCAGGTGGTTGCAGGTCACCAGATCTCCCTGGCTATAATGTTTGTATCAGCTGAGGCACTACTGTGTCACTGAGGGGGTCTCATAAGTTCTTTTAATATCCTCTGAGTTGGGGGGGCATTATTGGTGCATTCCTCAACCTGTCTGATGTTCTCTATGTGGGGGAGGGGGTTACCCACTCTCATGCCAGGTTAGCCAAGGTCTTACAATTGCAGGGAGTTTCACTTCCTCTCCTTTTTACCCACTGCAGACCATTATTTTAGTGGGCAAACTCACCACACTGACTGGAGCCTCCTGAGGTCTTCTGTTTGGCTGAGGGTTTCTTGAGTCTTGCATCAGGATAGCATGGTAGTCCACTGTAGTTCAAGGTTCCAATGTTCTCGGTGGTATGCGGGTCCAGCAGCACTGGTCCCAGGTAGCTCAGGCCTGTGGTAAGCTTCTAGAAGTTCCTGGAGGAAGGGTGGTCTCAGCAGTGGCAGTCCCAGGCATCTCAGGCCTGCAGTGAGCTTCCTCAATGTTCCTGGAGGAAGTACGTGCCCAGCAGTGGCAGTCCCAGGCAGCTCAGGTCTGTGGCTGGCTTCTTCTATGTTCCTGGAGGAAGGGTGGGCCAAGCAACAGCAGTCTCAGGTAGATCAGGCCTGCAGCAGGCTTCCTCAGTGTTCCTGGAGGAAGGGTAGTCCCAGCAGGGGAGTCCCCAATATTTCAGTTTTGAACTTGTCTATGAGGTCCCAAAGATATCTCTTGATGTCCGCTGATGCTGTGTTTGATATTGCATGTTTGCTGCCCTCAATCTCTTTTGTATTTACCTCTCCTGGACCTATATTCTCAGGGTTGAGGGCTGGGGAATTTTTCTCATTTCTTTCTCTTGTCATGTTTCTGGTTTCTTCCATACAGGTGTATAATGGAGTTCCCAGCCCCTTTCCTTGTTGGTTATGATTCTTCTGAAGCATGCTGGCTAGGGGTTTCTGTCCTCTCTTGTTTGCTGTTGGTCACTGAGGTGCAAGAAAGGGGGAGCATATGCTGGCCCCTCCTCTCCAGGCCAGTCAACATTCAGGGGCCTTCACTAGGTTAGTATGTGCTGCGTGTAGGGAATCGGTTTGGGAAGACATACTGGGTCCCAGCCAGGGGTGTGACCCAAACTAAGCAGATCCCACCAATATGCTCTGGGAGGGGAGCAATGAACTGAAGTCACTGCCATTCCTAGTTCAGGCCCATCCTGCCTGATTCCAACGTGTCCAGTTGGTCACCCTTTTTCTGTAAGAGGGTCTTATTCCCAGCACTCACTGTGGGTTAATGCAGGTCCCTCACTGGCTCTGTTCTCGACTGGGCTCCCTGACCTCTGACTTCAGCGTGGCTGGGGCATGATCTCACAGCAGCACAAGTTCACGGTGCTCAGGCCAGTCTTGGCGGCACAAATTCAGGTAGCTCAGCGAAAGAGCCGTGACCACTAATCTTAGCTTCTCTAAAGGTGGCCCTGGGACTGCATGTTTGACCAGCTCTTTTCCCTTCAGTTTCTTCCTGCGTAGACAGAATCCATCTCTGTCCCTCCAGACCTCTCCAGGATGTTTTATTCCAGCATCTGAGCTGTCTCTCTCAGGGAGGCTCGGTATCTTGCTGCTTATGCAGTCTGCCATCTTTAGCTCCTCCTCCTAGAGCAAAGTTTTTCAAACTATCTACTTCAGTGTCAACTGGATGCGTTGTGCAGGTTGCTGGGCTCTCCTCAGAGACTTTGAGTTTGAGCTTTGTGAAGAAACATTACCTCTTGCAAATATACCAAGATCCCCTTTGTAGTTAAGGCTGGTAATTTATTTCCCAGACTCTCAATTTGATAACCAGTGTTTCTAATAAGATTATCTGGCCTTTTCCTGTTCTTCTTTGGTACTGTTTGGTACTGAAATGATCCATAGTTGCTACTGTTAAAATGATCTGCATGGATTTTCTGTCTGTAAGCATATGGAAATATGTGCAGAATTTTTCTACCTTTTGAAAAATAGAAAATATAAATTCTAAATACTTCCTTGACTTAAAGCTCTAGGAAGATATTCATTGTATAATGCAAAATTAAATTCAGTTATATTTACTGAAATAAATGTAACTGAAATCATCAAAATATTGTGGATCAACATTTCAATGTATCACAATATTTTATTATCACATATCTGGATACTTATCTTCCCATTATGCTTTTCTATTTTAAAACAATACAACACAGTTACTGCAAACTTAATTTTGTTATCTAACATTTAGCATTCACACCTTAGAAAATGATAAGTAAACATTATACTTAATCTCAAAATGAATGTTTTGTTTTGTAAGTTAATTCATTGTGAATATTGTTTATCCTTCTTGCCATTAGACTAGAAATTAGCGTGCTAAATTAACTTTGCACATTGTGTTATGGGGCACAGTTTATGAGACTGAATTCTGATTAGGAAAGGGCAAATGAGTATAATGAAAAGAATGATTAAAAAAGTAAAGCATCACAGAATATGAAAAGGTCAGTGTAAGGATGGGAAATTAGTAAAAGCTCCAGAGACTATGAAATAATAATGCAAAGTTTGTGATGGAACTACTTGCAGATGACAAGAATGATGATGTGGTGAAAAGAGACTCCAAAGAACATCGAATAAGAGTGAAAGTAATGCTGACAAAAACAAAGAGTTCATAGAAATATTCAAAGGAAGAAGAAAATTAGGGTGTCTCCAAAAGGGAAATAGGTGCAGATCAAGGAAGGCCGATAAGATTATGTAGGGGTCAACTTCTAGGTGCATTACATTGAAATCCAGTGTCAAGTGTCTACATGATATATTATGAGGTTCACTTGCAGGAGAATCCCAAGTGAGTATGACAAGAATTTTTTTTTTCAATGAGTGTTGGGCAAAGGATTTTTTTTTATGTTTTTTAAATTTTTTTTATTTGAAAGAGAATAAAACAAAAGGGGGTAGTACAGAGCAGATCAGAACAGGACAACATAGGCAACACAGTACTTTACATTAAGTCAACTGGACAACAACAGTAGCTAACACCATATCTCTTTTGTGTCTTATTGGAATTTGAATATGTGTGATAGCTCAAACAATTTTTTTTCTTTTTTATCAAAAATGAGATATTATAGTACCCATTGAACATTTTCTGTTATTCGGTTCAGAAAGCCCTATAATTCTTTCACTCTATGCATGGCTTTATACTATTGTGTTATGTTTGATATTATTGTATTTGAAACTATGCTCAACTATAGCAGAGTAAGAGAAAGGGCAAAGGATTTTGAATGAGAAAACTTTAAGAGTATTGTTTCTGAACCTGAGGTAGAAAATAAAATATTGCTTAGATGCAAGTAAAGAGTTTCAATATTTGAATAGAAAATATAGGCAGTAACCTCAAATGCTCTTATTGAATTTATTTGTAGAAGTTTTTCAGGTATTTATCTTATTTCTCCAAAGAAAGACCCAGAAATGTGGCTGGATCTGATGGTTTAAATGTGTACATTTTTCTAGTTTAAATTTTAAAAAGGCATGCCATTGGTTAGTTAAAATGTTACACATTTCTAATGACACATAATGATTTACAGGTGATAAGTTAGATGTGTCCTTATTAATAAATAAATCGAAAGAAATGTTAACTTACTGTCACTAACACTCCCAAATTAATCTCTACTTACTTAGCTTTTATATTTTTTACCTTAATCAAACTAGATATCTAGGGAGCTACACAAAGACCATGATTTTACAGATATATAGATGTAGTTCTGTCACTTATTATGACTAATGAGATGATTTTTTTTCTGAGTGAAAATAGATTCTCTGAGCATGCTATTTTCTTTTGGAAATATAGAACAAAATTTATGATATAGGAATTAGTAATGTAATATAAAATTTATTTTAATTTTTCTGCTAAAACAAGGTAGAATTCCCAAATGTAGTATGTTGCTTTTCAAATTTCTACAGCTCTGGAGCACAGCTGGTGTCCTATGCTAGATTTACTTTCCTATGTCTAGCTACACAAATAACCATTCTAGAATAAGTGATTAACTTTTTCTTCTCTTTATGGATATGGTTCTTATGTTTCTTTGTATCTTCAAGTGTTTGTAGAACCAGCACTTTATAGCTCCTTACATCTATTTTAATAGGTACTGAGATATAAGAAAGTTCACCTCAGTAAAACACTCACACCATACTCTTCAAGCTTTTGTGAGTAAAGAGGGAAATGTTACTACTTTAATTTCCATTAGTCAACGATCTGTCAAGTGGTTTAAACTCTCATGGTAAAGAGGTCTCAGTGTGCAGTGTCTGATAAATGACTCAGGAAACTTGAGAAATCCGAAGTCACACATTAGTTTAAAATATACGCTGAGATTATGAACATGGATTTTGATGGTCTGAGGATTACACAACAGACTGTGCTAAGCCACGAACATGAGGAACAGTCCAGTTAGGTCCTTGAGGGACATAATTTAAACAGGTGTGGTAAAGAAAATGTATTTCATTCCCACTACTCACAGAATATTAGTGATAATTTTTATTTAATTTACTAGTGCTGGAGAAGGTAAGAAAAAATTGGGATGCCAAATTTGTATTTTCCTTACTGTCCCTTTTTTCCTGGATCAATATGTATGGAATTGATCAAGATCAGTGGTCTTGTCAACAAATCTGCTTTGACTTAATTTATCTTAGGTATTGTAATGGTTTTCTATTCCTCTTATTATCACATTATAATTATGAATGTTATATATAATTAATTCTTATATATTCACTTTCTGCTTGAAATATTTTTTCTCTTTTTCTGACGCACTAAGGCAGGTGCTTGTTGTAGTCAGGATTTGCAAGGAAAAAATTAATACAGGACACATAATTTATAGTGCTATAGTATTATGCTATGGTACACATCCACAAATCCAATGGGAGAGCTAGAGACCACAACAATAACTCATGCAAGTCTGCACTGAGAAGGACCAAAGTCAACAATGGAAGCCAGAGGGTCTGTGTCAGCGGGGTGAAGGATCCATGCCAGCAGACTGAGGGATATTCACTGTGACCAGGAAGCAATGCTCAAGGGAAGGACGAGAGCTCCCCCGCAAAATACTACAGCCATCATCAGTGACCACAAAGACCTGAGCTCCTCCAAAGATGAGAACAGCGGAGTTCTTATCAGGAAGCCAGCGTGACAAGCTTCTCCTGGAGACTGAGCAGCACACAGCTTCCCCTCCAGAGCCAGGAAGCAGCAAAATAAAATAAGCGCTCCCCTAAAGTGGACAGCAGGCTTTCTCAGTGGCAACAAAGTCCTGAGCTCCTCTGACGATGAGAACAGCCAAGTTCACATCAGGAAACAAGTTCCATAAGCTCCTCCGGAGAAGCAACAGCAACAGGAGGACCAGCAACACCCCAGAAAACCAACAACACCATTTCTTCCTCTCCCATTTTTCCTCTTATGTTACTACCAGCAGTCCCCAGGTGGGCTATCCACTCCCAGAGCCGCCTTGATTGCATTCAGCTGGTGTCACACGTGGACCACCAGTTGTCAATTCACCACAGTGCTTACATAATATAGCTTAAATATTTAAATTTTTACATAATTATTTTCACTATAAACTTCCTTCTGAACACTAGTTTTCTTTCATTTCTCAAATTTTGATGTTTATTACTATTCAATCCAAAGTAGTTTCTTATTTATTTTATAATTACTTCACTGGACTACTGAGTCATTTAGAAGTACATTTTTAAACTGTGTAAATATTTTGAAGGTTTTACTAATATCTTTCAGTTATTTCATTTTTAAATTTATACTTGTTTTTATACTTCAGCATATGAGCATACTATTGTGTATATAATTGAGACGTTAATCAGTCTTCATTAATACCTCATTGACTCTTGAAAATACTTTATTTTATAATTCTTACATATGGTTTTTATTAAATGTTAATGAGATCAGGATGTTTGGTAATTTTGTTCAACATTCATGTATATTTTCCTGAAATATGGATGCTACAGTGTTCAATTATGACTTGATTTTTCTCTTAAACCATTTAGCTCTCTTAGTCTTCACCAGGTGTAGTTTGATCTTAAGCTTCTATTATGTTAAAACTGATATCTACATGTATCCTCAAAGCCTCATAGGCCCATAGGTGGAGGTCTGGGGAGGTGGCTGAATCTATACTAAGTGACGCTGAGATTAAGTATATGTGCTGTAATTAATGGTGCCCCATCCTGGGTGTAAATATTACCCACCCCAGGAGACCTAGCTTGGATGCCATGTAAGGGGCAGAAAGAGGGCTGCTGGTTTTGCTTGTGGCTTTGCTGCTTTGCTGCCCACTGCCCACCATAGATTCTCTGATGCCCCTCTGCTGTGCCACCCTGTCTCACAGCCAGTCAACTGTGAACTGAATATTCTACACACTGTGAGCTGCTCTAAACCTTTCCTTTAATTTTGAGTGTCAGATATTTTGTCCTAGCAAGGAGAAAACTGACTAAGCCATATTATTTGGACTATTTTTCTTTCTAATAAATTTACATGTTGACTAGCATTTTTTCCTCTTTGTCTTTTATAATGCTATTAGGAAATATCTTTTCTTATAGTCACAGTAGTGTTCCCATGTTTCTTGTTTTCATGACATGTTTTCTGTTTATTTTTACACTTTGCATTTACAATTTAGGTGAATTCCTCAAAGACAACACAGAAATGAATAGTGTTTTCCATGAATATATTTTTGCACACACACACACATACTCTTACCTCGGGAACATGTGTATATTCATATAGAATCATGATCCGTTTTACTTCTCCAGTTCTTCATCTTCCCCTACTCATGGTCTTCCTGTCTCCACAAACCATGTCTGCTTGTTTCTTATCATCTATCTTTTATTTTTCTCTTTAAATTATTTATACTTTGAGTTTCTCATATAGGAGAAAACATGTGAGTGTTGTTTTTAAATCCAGTAACAAAAACTTGGTATTATAATTCATTTAATGTGAACATTGATATGACATATTTAAACCTAATCACCTTGCACTTGTCTTCAGTACAGAATTTTTCTTCTACTTTTTCCCCCCTTCCTGTCTTGCACTTCTGTGTTTTATTTCCTTAGTGGTTACCAGCACTTAAAATGTGTATCTTAATTTATTTGAATATATGTTTAAATATATTTCCAAATATTATATATGTTCACATTTACTTTCAGCAACTAAAAGCAGAATGCATTGATTTCTATAGTCCTGTCTATATCGCAATTTTTGTCATACCTTTGAATTGTGTACGTGTCAAGTTTTCCTTGGTACATCTTTATTATTTTTGGTTTATTTGATAATTTTTAAAGAAACTTTACAAAGGCAAAAACTGAGTGATACTCATTCAGAAACTCAAGTACTCTTGCACTTTGAGTCATTTAAAATAAATTTCCTTTTCCTGAAGTAATTTTCTCTTCAGTGCTATAGTAGATCAATAGGGCAATGAATTCTTAATTTTTTTCTGCCTATCGTCAATATCTGAAAAGTAGTTATTTCATGTATCATAGAATGCATGGAAAAATCAAGTTTTCTACTTACAGTTATTGACTGACTTGTGCTCTTCCTCAAATTCACATGTTAAAGCCCTGTATCAAATTATAATGGACATAGCAATTTTAAAGTGTGAAATTAAGATTTGAAGAGGTCATAAGGGTAAATTCCTAATGTAATCAAACACTGTGACATCAGCAAGTGACATTGACAGCTGACCTCTTACACTGTTACGTCACATAAATACAGACACACACACATACAAGACCACATAAGAATACCTGGAAAAGATGACTTTCTGTAGCAGAGAGCCTCACTGTAACTCAGGCTTGCTGCCATCTTGATATGCTCTCCCAGCTTAAAGAACTGTAAGAAAATAACTTTGTTTTAAGATCACACATTTGGTACTTCATTCTGACAACCCAGGCACAGTTACACAGTAAATGCTGGAAGAGGCAGTTACGTCCCAATCATTCCATCTGACTGAAATTGTAAATTTTAGTGCTCTTTCACTCTTAGTGCTGTTTCAGCTCTTTTCAAGTGATGGCCCAAATGCCATCAGTTCAATGGAAGAAAAGAGAAGAGCTTAATTTTGCAATGATGACATTTGCCTAGATCTTCTTAAAAAGTATTCCATTCATGTGTGCCCCTATTTATTCTAGGTTTATTAATTTAAGTTCTCATGATCAGCAAACTAAACTGCAGATATACCTGCAGAGTAACAGAAAAATCTTATCAAAATTTTGAAAATAAAAATGTCATTGCTGTCTTGAGTTTAAACAAAATATTTGCAGTGTTTTTACTGAAATAACTTCAAGAAAATATTGCAGGTCCTTTGTTAAAGGATCAACTGAACAGCTCTGTGTCTGAAGCATTCTGCTTATTTGAGTTTAGGTTTCTCAACAAATAAAGAAAAAAAAGTGATTAAAGATGTTTTGCTTTTTCTATGAAAAGAAGAAAAAAATGAAAGAATTTTAACAACATTTATGCATAAACACCAATACTGCCTGGCCTGAGATAGAGTGTGAGACATTTTCTTAGCAAAAATTATTGTAATCTTAACAAATAGAATATGTAGATTTGAAGCAAGAAAGAATATATTGCTAAACTGGCTGCAGACAACTACACACATAGAAATTAAGTAAAAGTTCCAGTAGGTCTATTTGTTTAAAAAAGTTGAAAAAATGAGTGATGCTTTAAAGTTTGTTTTTAATGAGAAATTAATAATTAAAAAATTCAAATAAATGGAGACAATATTTTAAGAGAAATTATGATCTCACCAGAATCGAGAATTTTTTGAAAGTAACTATAGGAAGTCATATTTTCTTAAAAACTGCAGTAGAACCACAGAACAAAATGATAATTATCTTATTTGAATGTTGTGTATTTTTAATTTGAATTCTATGAAAGTTAAATCTTGAGAAAATCAAATTAAAATTTCCAAAGAAACATAGAGTGCTTGCATTATTATACAGTTGGAGATGCAGTGCTTGGTAGCAAGGAGGAAAACTGAAACACTCCCCTGTGTAGGGCATTTCCAAGAAAACTGTGTTGAATCAGTGGAAGAGTCACAGCATGGGGTCAGTCCTAAGTTAAATGATGGTTTAAGTAGTGTTCTCCCTGAGGGAATGTATTTCCATTCTAATTTAAACAACATTTGTTTATGTAAACATACACACTTCTACTTTCTCCCTACTTGAGAACCCACCATAGTAATGGTGACCAACAATGGCATGCATGTTATTTTTCTTTTAACACAAAAAATGTTAATGTACCAGTTGTTTTTTTTTTTTTTTTTCTGAACTAAAACCTTAATATATAGGCTTCATTACAATGTTTACACTTTGCAAGAAGTAAGTGGTTTGGGGGTTACAGTTTGTGCATTTGTTTCTTAATGTATTTGCCATCACTGCACTACAGGATATTTAAAACAGTATGTTAGAAGAGTAAGGATCTGGAGCATTAAAAAAGAAAGGAGTTAGTAAAGAAGGTTCTGAAGCCAGCAAAAATTATAACTGCTATATTAAGGAAAGGTGTAAATTTAACAAGAAGATTCTGTTTTTTGGTTCTAACTCCAGTCTTTGTAAATTAAGAAATGAAATGGTAGAGGGAAGGTCAGTGTTGGATTTTCAACAAGGTACATCAGAAATGCCCTAGAATTTCAAACTTTAGTTTCAGTTGCAGTGAATCAGCTGAATATCCCTTCTGTGATAAGGAAAAATTTGGAAGCAATACTTCATAGCTATAAGTAATCTTACAGGAAATAAAAGTAGTCTCCTAAATAATCCTGAATAGAAAACATTAGTTCATATATCTCTGGGAATGCTATTGACACTAAATAATGTGACTATATGTACTAGTTGGAGGAGAAAGATAATTTATCATTAAAGATTTATAAACTACTTACAATATTAACCTGAAGACATACTTATTGGTGGAGTCATACTTTCTCAGTGGAGTTTAAATCCATCTGAATTACAAAAAGTTAGTATTTTCTAAGTGGTATAGTGGCAAAACTAATAATAATCTTTTTTCCTCCTCAGTTTATCATATATATATATATATATATATATATATATATATATATATATATATATATATATCTGAAACCCTGTTATGATCATGGGCAAAGTAATTGTAAATTGCAATGCATTATTCCAGGAGGTGCAAATGAACCATTTCCAATAATTGGTATGAGACATACAATATTCTTAGACGTTCTATTAAATAGCAAGATTCTGGTATGTGAAAGCATGTGAGAGATAGAATCAGAAAAAAAAAACTAATGCAAATTCTGTAGTAGAAACTTCGCTGAATCAGAGACAGATAAATCAGTCCATACATAGTAGAGACGTAAACTATTTAGAATTTCACAAACTCTATGGTGGAGATTGGAGGGTATGAAAACTGAACTGAATAAAAATAATGACCAAATTTAAACTTTGTTGGACATTTTCATTTTAAGTTGATGAAATTTATTTACTGAGTTTACTTCTGGAATTGAATGCACAAATCTTAGGTTTTCTTTAGTTCACAGAAGATTTTTTTGTGCTAATTTTCCCTAGAATTTTTAAAACATAAAAAGTTTTATATTCATATTTGAAGGATCTCTATATGGTTGACATTTTATTTATGGGCTTTGATTGAAATTATACATTTTAGTTCCATTGGCTATTTTAGGAAACATGACTGCATGTATTTTAGTATGAATAATGGAATAAGAACTGCTATATTCATCCCTGAAATTAATTTACATACTGTGAGTCTAGGTCTATTTGAAAGGCTTCTGAAGGTCATATCTCTTCTACCCACCAGTGGTCTCAGAAAAATAATGCCAAAATGCTTATAATTGGTGAAGTAGCCCTTAATATAGGATCCCTTTAAAAACTGCTTATTTTCTGCTCTAGGAGCATGACCCTGTTGATTCTAAATTTTACATTGCATTTCTTTCTGTAACTGAATCCACAAATTCAGAATCAACAGTATTTTCTATAAGCAACAGAGTTCATGTAAGTTTTAATATTCTGTTGGTTTAGTATTTTAAAACCTCAGGGTGGTTCTTAGATAATAACCCTGTAATTTCAAAGGCAAAATCTTACAAGACTGATAGACTGGTTTGTTGATGGACCCAGCAACCAGCATGAAGATAATTGTCCAGTCCTAATATAAAACCAACATTGGCCATTTCAGAATTAAGTCCATGTAAAGACAATCCATATTTTCAATTCTCAAAGAGCTATTCTTTCAAATAACCAATATGGAAAGAGTATGCTCCCTTCCACACCCTATCCTCCTAGCTTGGCTGCTTTGAGCACCAGTATTAGGAGATAATGAAGCCAACTGCATGTACAGCTAGTGAAAGTGTAAATGTAGGTATCCACAGTGTGAACAAATTCAACGTAAGGAAGCCCATGTTTTTTAGGATTGTCGATTCAGTTGTGTTTCTTCATACTTTGGTTGCTAGCGAATGGACAGCATTAAATAAAGAAAGGCAAAGCAGTCTTATTATTCAGAGTCAGATCCCTTTGCATTAAAGTATTGACTACCAGAGATGGCAAATAAAAACCCGTCTTGGTATCCTACATCCATTGGGTAACTGACAATTTTCTGTGTGTGTATCTGGAAAAAGCAGCTGCTGCAGAAAACGAATTTAGAACTTGTTGTTATCTTCAAAAATGATATAATTCAACCTGCATACTCAAAATGAGGATGTAGACCAATAATTTCACATTACAATGAGAAGACTATAAAATAGCATCTTTGCTTTATCCTATGGAAATTGGTTCATGATTTTTTTCTCAAATCAAATTATTTTTATTAAAGCTACATCCTCATATTTAATGTAGCTGATTAGTAATATATGTAGTAGTAATATTTGTATGGTTTGTAGGAGTTTGATACATGCAATTTTGCATGTTTTGTAAGATAGAATAAATATTTTAAAATTTAATCTCTTAAAACTTTCTTATATTTATATAGCTTAATCAGGGCTGTTTCTATTCTTTTTCATGTAAGTCTACTCATTTCATATATTTCACTCTGATTACTTATGATACTTTTAGTATAATGATTATTTTAAAATATGTCTAGTCTTAAAACTTGAATAAAACAAAGTTTTGCTTTTACTATATGCTTTCAAAAATATTGAAGATTGCTTTTCCATACTAGATGATAGAATCATTACTAAGTACTAATAATTCAGTGGTGAAGTTATCTAAAACTAGTAGCACTTGATTAATAATATTACACAGTTTAATTACACACTTCTATGCTGATAAAATGCATTATCAGTTTTAAGAGGTGATTCAAGTATTTGCCAAGTCATTTCATTTTACTTTCCTAATATCTTGTTATGAATTTCATCTTTTCCAAATTGTACTTAATCATATGATGAGAACTGTGTTGTAGTTTGTTGATGTCAGTATATTTTTCCATTGGTTTCAACCAACATGTTATTTTCATTGCACCCACGCAAATATAACTTTTAAACAAATGCATTTTTCAAGTTCACAGACTCAGTACAAATTTTTGACATGCCACAGTACTATCTGGTGTACTATAAACTATTGTGTTATATATTTACATATATTTTATGATAGTTTTAGATTTACACAAAATTTGAAGATATTGAAAGTTCTTCTGTTTTTCCACTCCGTTTCCCTTTTTAATAGCCTTTGGCATTTCTGTGACAAAATTTGTAAATCAATGATCTAATAATAGGTATTTTTTCATAAATTAAAGCCCATAATTTATTCAAAACTATTTACTTTTTCCAAATGTCCTTTTTCTGTCTTAAGATCCAATCCAGGACACCACGATACAAGGGGCAATCTACCGTGGACTGTGGTAATTTTTCACACTTATGCTTTTTATGATCTTGAGATTCATGAGAAGCAATAGTCAGGTATTACATGGATACTTCTGTGTTATATAAATGGAGTAGAAGTTAATTTTCCCCTCCTTTATGTTTGAGTATATATGTAAATGATTGAAATTTTTTTGAATAGATGACTTTTTTCTTCACTTTTTAATTTTTTTGTTAAATAATTGATTTATATACATGCAGAAATATTTATTAGCATATATATATAATTATTTTGTAAAAATAGATGATCTAAAATGTTTGGTCTAATACATTCCTTGACATCTTTCAAACTTTTTAATCCATTTTTTTTAGAGAAAAGGCTTCTGCCTTTATCAGCTCCACCAATTTATACACTTGTAATATGGCTAAGGGTTGTTGGGTGTAAGGTACCTGGAAGCAAAGAATCATAAACCTGTCTAAGCAGCAGATGTGGATAACATTATCTGACTTTGTGTCCTGACTAACAGCACTCTTGAGAGCAAAATTTATAAAATATGATATTCTTCGTCTTCTGCTTTCCTTCTTCATTTCTTCTAATCTTTCTTTTTTCCTGAGGCTTTGATCCCTCATTTTTAAAGGAGTAGGCTGACAGAAGACTTGTCCTCTGGCTACCTCTAGCGGAGCAAGGCACCAGTCTGGCCTAGAGGGATCAAAATGTCACTGCAACTGGTTTACAGAGTTTAAAAAAGGTGGTTTTGTTGTTTGATGAGCCATTATCCTCTATTAATCAAGAAGAAAGAACAAGGGCATTAGCAATTATTGATGCTGCAGCATCACTGCATAATGATGTTTAACAAGCAGGTGGCAAAAATTAAAAGTAGAATATTGCTGAGTAGTGGCTCCCAAAAGTTGAAATCAGACAAAATTAGAGAGCATTTGGCATGAGCCTTTTATCTTTTTAATCTTTGATGCTAAAACATCAAAAAATATTTGATAAAAATTGAATATTTTTCCAGCTATATAATCAAATTTTTTCAAAGTCAAAGAATAATTTATATTATTACTAATTATAGAAAAATAAATATCAAAATTCTATGTACAAAAGCACATATCATAAATGAAACTATAATTTTGCTTATGCATCATTCATTCACTAAATTAAAAAATCCTTGAAATTATTTCATAAAACAAATTATTAAATTTCTTCTTATTAAATTTCTTCTCTATTATGGTTTTTAACTGACATGTCCTCAAAGGTCTCATGTTCAGAGATAGGGCTTTTGAAATATGATTAAATCACACAATTATTGTGTTCATCAGTTGATTAATCTATGCATGAAATCAGAGCTAAATGTGCTGGTAGGCGGTAGAGAGTGGTGCAAGATGAGTCACTGGGGTTGTGACCTGGAAAAGTACATCTCCCTGCTTGGCACCCCCTTTCTCTTTCTGTCCCAAATATGACCTGCTTTTCTCCAAGAGGCCATTCCAACATGCTTTTTCTGCCTTGTAGCTGTCTGACCATAACCAGAAAATGTAAACCAGAATAAAACTGTCTCCTTTCACTTGACAGTGTAGGGTATTATGTCTTAGTGATGAGGAAAGTGACTAAGACAGATTTGGGTTCCGAAAGTGGTGTCATTTGTGGGACTACCTAACCACGCGGTTAGAAGCTTTTCTAAGTGATTTTTGGGGGAGTTCTGAAATGTGATGCCTACTAGAGAAGACATATAATGGTGTAAACCAAACCTGAAAGGTATATTTTGATTAGGCCACAAAGACCAGAATGATGATAAAAATGCACACAGTGAAGTCCAGGTTCAGAAGTTTCAGTTTGAAATAAGGACTCTGTTGCCCATCAGACTAAGACGGTGTGTAGATAAGCAGCAGTAGAAGAGTTCTCTAAATTTTGTGTACATCATGAGACTTTTTGTGTAACTACCATTAAGAGAAACAGATCGCTTAGTCGGATAGTGAAAATTTCAAAAAAACTGAGTGATTACACTGGGACATGAGTATGGCGGGTTTATATTGAAACTTGGAAGCAAAAACCACCAAAAACAAAAACAATAAAACCTTATTTAAAATGTTTTCAGATCCACCAGAAAGGAGTATGAATGCAGAAAGTTACAGAAACTGAAAATTTTAACATTAAAATAACTCAAATATTATGTATCATGATAACTGAAAAGATGCCTTGAGTATATCTCAGGAGTCTGCAAAAGGCTGTCCTTCATAGGCTTAAAGGAGGAAAAGGGAAGCAAGCTTGAAAAGAAATTTGTCCCATTGGATTAAATTCAGAGTATTCAGCCATCCGGGCTCTCAGGCCTCTGAATCCAGAGTCCTCACTGCTTCAACCTCAATGTGAAGCTGGCCTTAAGAACTTACAGAATGTGAGAGTTGCTCACCTAGGTTTCAGAAGAAAGCTTTGGACATCAGGTACAGCAATCCAGAAAGCACAAAATGTTAAACTTCCAGAGTGCAGCCACAATTGCAGCTGAGGCTCAGGAAGCTGGAGAAGCCAGGAGTATTGCATATCCCTTGAGGAATGTTTCTCTAAGTGAGAAAAAACAGCTAAAGAAAGGAGCCAGGTACGCATCCTGCAGTTTGATAGGGACAGGGCTGTCATAGCTGTATGAAGTCTACGTTGCACCCCAATTTGCTTGCAGAACTACAGGAACTGCAGAGCTAGGTTTGCTCTGCTGGGTTTTGGGTCTTGCTTTCTTCCTATTTCTTATGATCCCCACATTTTTCCCTTTTGGAACGGAAAAGTTTACTTGTGTCATTGTGTGTTGGTGGCATTTAACTTTCAGTGTGATTTTTACAGCAGCTCACAATTAAGGTTGCCCTGTGTCTCAGAGGAGACTTCGGGTTTGTACTTTTCAACAATGTCAAAATTGTAAAAAAACCTAATGACTCAGAGATATATTAAAATTTTACATAAAGAGATGGATATAAGACTGGCCATGGTGGAACCCAGGTGGCTGCACAAGAGGACAACTCGCCCACCTCTTGGTAAGAGCCTCCCTCTGCGTGAGCCAGGAGCACACCCAGTGGGCCTCTCTCATGAGCCTGCCAGAGCTCGGGCTGGAAATCAGACATCCCAACGCAGCCCATTCCCCCACCCTCTGTTAGCAACTGGGGACAGAGGTCTGAGCATCTCTAGGGAGGATTGACTATATGCAATGCAGAAAATATGGGGATCTCCTTCCATCTTCTGTTTGAAGGCAAATATTTTTTCATTGTTTTGTTTCACTATGATTGTTTTACTCTATTCAATAT
>PVJX010029424.1:0-22932 GCA_004027295.1 Dolichotis patagonum
GAAGGTCTGGAGCTCATCGCAGTGTCCCATGTGAGTCTGTATCTGGAGGCCAATGGGTCTGCAGTGTAAGCTGAAGAGTCTATGTGGAAGGCTGAAAGATCTATGCTGGAAGCTGAAGAGTCTGTGCTGGAAGTGAGCAGATGATGTCCAAGGTGAAGGGAAGACTGGAGCTCCTCTGAAGAAACAGAAGTGGGCCTTCCTTCTTCATTTGTGCTTTATACCGTCCAGAGAACAAGCTGCCCTAGGGTGGGTCTTGCACACCCTAGACCCACAGTAGGGTGTGAAATTGTTGAGCCAGTTTAGTTGAGCTTCTCTTACTCAAGTCGACACAATCATTCAACCATTGCCCAGTCATTTCTCAGTATTGGCAGGTGGTTGGTTCCAGGATATCCTGCAGATACCCAAATCAAAGGCTGCTAAAATCTCTTGTACAAAATGATGTAGTATTTGCATGTTACTTATGCACATCTTCCTATATAAATTAAATAATCTCTAGATCATTTGTAATACCTAATAAAACGTAAATGCTGTGTAAATATTTGTTGTAGTGTACTTTTAGGGACTAATGACAAGAATAAATATCTGCCTATTGAGTGCAGATGTGTTTTTCTTCCTGACTTGCTAACATGGAAACTATAGATGTAGACAGCAGACTATATGTTTTTCAAAAGGATATCAAACTGGTACATGTTTGGGAAAAGTTCTCTAAGAATGCACATAAGTGTTATGCATATAATTCTTGTTTCCACAGACTATGTTTGAGGGAAATAAAGAAATTTTAGGTCCTTCATATATGGGAAAGTGATTGACACTCAATTTCTTTCTTTTTTAAAGTAAATATCTGCTATTTCTTTTCAAGCGTTGTAAAGAATTTTAGCTTCCTGATACAAATTGGCTTTAATTGACATCTTTTAGGTCTGAAAATTTAAAGTTAATCAAGTGGGGATGATTCTGGAGTAGCTGCTCTATGCTGGTTTACTTTGAATGGCATATCATCATTATATTTCCACAGTCCTGAAATAACTTTTGCTTCTTTGTGGGGATAGGAGATAAATACCCTTTATCTTTCATTCTCATGGAATCCATTTTAGCTTTACTAATGTGCATTAAGAAGTTTCTAAGGCAATGGGAAATGTCAGCAAGAATAAAATTAATTGGGTGGTCATCCCTGAAGGTACATATTTACGAGTTGGTTCTCAGAATTGTCACTTCATCGGTTTGCTTAAAAATAGAGGATTTACTTTACTGCTTGGCTTGAATCAAAAGTAATTTCTTTCCTGCAGAATCCTCTTCTTTGACAGAAATGATTTTAAGTCAGCTTTCCTATTAACTCACTCTCACTGTACTGTGACCAAACATGTCTAGATTATTTTTCTTTATGGGTTGAAAAATATGTAAAAATATATCAAATGTCTATCCAACTTACAGTCCTGCCAATAACTTTTGTTTGTGAAAACATTATCTATAGCATGGAATATGAGTCATATAATCTTCAGGATTTTATTAAGAAACCAATAGATACTCAGTGGGTTTTCCATATTCCATAGGTCATTTTTAAGAATTGATGAGTGAAATGTAAAACATTAGCTTGATATGTATCTATTTTATATAACCCAAAATAAATCAAACACCAATTTTTTTCTTTCAGATTATTGTATCTGGCCTTTACCTTCTATTTATCATTCTCATTATCCAGCATGGTTTTATTCTCATTTCAAGAGTTGGAATTTACATGAAACTTCTCCCTATACTGTCCATTAAATCCTCTAAAGATAGATGCAGATACATCCCACAGATAGAGTGTATTAGTCAGCTTTGGTGTTGGTGGAACTTAAAGGAAGAGAAATCTAATTTAACTTATGTTTTCAGTCGTGTTTGACTGGCTTGAAGGCAAAGGTCATGGTAGAGCAAAGCTGCTCATTTTATGACAGCTTGGAAGCAGAGCACGGGATCAGTATAGCAAAAGACATACCCTCCAAAGGCAGGACCTTGGTGAACCACTTCCACCAACTGGGCCCCACCTCCTCGCAGCACATCCAGCCAATCAGATGTGAGCATCAGTGAAACAATCCATTAAGTAGCGTAGCACCTCATTGTCTAACCCTTTCCAGGAATCTCTCAGTTCTGGCAAGTAAACACTTAAGCTTGACTGTCACATATGGTAAGAAGAATTTAGAGCCCTGGAATTACACTTTTTATTTAGTAAATTAGACATATACATGACAATAAATTCATTTTAATAGAGTTAATGATCTTTTGTTCAGAACCTACCACTGGGATGATAGTCTCAGCTCAGAAGGAATTTAAGATCTTATTGGGAGATAGGTTGAACAAATTCAGGTGCCTTCAACGCTCAGTCAGTTAACACATGGCTGATCTAAACAAACATAAACAATGAAGAGTGGTGGTAACCTTGCAGAATGAGTGACTGCACACTCTCCTTGAACAAATTCCAGCTCAGAGCTTTCTTATACCATTATGTTAGGCAAAGGAAACAGTTTTCTGGGAAAATTCAGCCTATTAGGTAGGACTTAGTCTGTGGACAGCCAACATTTCAGTGTTCCAGTTATCTGTTGCTGCATGACATAACACCTCCACATTTAAAGGATGAATGTACCAATACTTATTTTTTCTCTCTCTCTCATGATTCTTGAGGTCATTGGGCTCAGTTGTGTGGTTCTTGCTCACGACCCTTCACGTAGTGGCAGTTGGATGGTGTCTTGGGTTGAAGTCATATGGAAGGCTGCCTCTTTCACATCCTAGTAGCTGACTCTGGCTGGTAGCTGAAGCACCTGCATGAGACCTCTGCGTGTATCTTTGGCTTTGATAAACTCTGAAGAGAAAGCTTCCTGAGAGGGATGGAAGGAAGGGGAGTATGCATCAGGGGAAGGTTGTAGTGCCCTTAATTGCCTATCCTTGGAAGTCACAGATTGTAATTTCCACTACATTTTATTCCTTAGAAGTGTGTTGCTAAGACTTGCCCAAAATCAAGAAAAGTGGAATGTAGACTCCATCTCTTAATGGAAGGAGTGTAAACAAAATTGCAGATACTTATTAAAACCACTAGCACAGGTAGGTTTATTTTAGAGAATAGTAAAACTGAGTATATAGCAAACTTGGATATAATAAAGGAGTTGTACAGAATGTTGAACAGCTGGTTTGGCATGGGCACTGAACAAACAGAAGAGATAATAGTATCAACTCCTGATAGGATCTACTGGTGTAGCTGTTTAATATGAGCTCAGAGGGTAATCAAGGCTCCAAATGTACCCTTGAGTCATTAAGAGTGCTGGGGATTCGGGAATGGTAACATCATATATCTGAGGGAAAATGTTTTACTCTTCCTTGCTGAAGCTTCGAAAGTCCTATCAGTGCCTCATTTCAGGGATTATTTGATTTCTTTGTATTTTCAACCTTTGTCTATCAGTAGTTAGTTTGCTGCATGTTACTTATTCCAATACTTTGAAAGTTAATTCTTTGCTAAAAGGAGAGGAGTTAGGGAGGATGGGAAGAGAAGGGACAAGTTCTAGAATACACATTATCTATTGTGTATATTTTGGTTTAACTCAGTGCTATTTAGTAACCAAGTTCAGAGGTACATGGATTCTCCCTTAATCTACAAACCTTGGGTTCTTTGGGTAGAATTTGTTAGAGTATTACTGTAATTTAAAACAACATAGGTTTATCTTATAGTTTTGCATATCGTATATGTGGATTGGTTTAGTTGGTTTTCTTGCTTTGAGGTTTAGATGACTGAAATCAATGGGTTAATTTGGCTAGGCTTTATCAAGTGCTTCTGCAAGGACTCCCTTCTGCAAGCTCATTGATGTTGGTGGAATCCAGTTCCTTGTGGTTGTAAGTTTGAGGTCTTTACTTTTCTGGCTGTAGCCTGGGAGACACTCTTTGCTCTTAGAAGCCTTTCTCTGGTAGCTTCTAAATCTTAGGGCCAACAAAAGTATATCAAATTCTTTTTATCTTTGGATTCTCCCTGACTTTACATCTGCAGTATCTCTTCTGACCTCCTCCTCTGTTATAGCTCTCAGATTCCAGTTAAAATAAAGTTGTCTACTTCAAGGATTCATGTGATTAGATCAAATATACCTGAATAATCTATGATAAAGTCCCCAATTTAAGGTTTTTAAACGTAAGTAAATCTGCAACGTTCTATTTACTGTGTAATATAACATATTCACAAGATCTTAGGGGTTAGCATGTGACTATAATTTTATTTACTACAGTAGCAATTTTAGCTCAATCAAGTTGCTTTCTTTTCTACCTGTGTTCTTGAGAAAGTAGGCTAGCCAATAAGTTTGTCTTAAAAAAACACTGGGGCTTCATCAAAATACTTGCCTTAAAGATGTAGGAGAAATATGCATTCTATAAAAATAAATCTAGGTTTCAGTTTTGACAAGATATTCTCTTTCTGGATTTCTGGGAATGTCTTTAATATAATGCTCGAGATAACTGCTTTGAAGTTAGGCAGCCCAGACTTTGTGCAAGCATATAATGATATATAAGTCTTGTTGTCCTCATCTGTGAAATGAGATAATAATTCCTATAGTTGCTATGGGGAAAATACCTGTGAATAAAGTGCTTAGGATAGACAAAGTTCTTAGTAGATGTCTTCGTTAATTTTCTCGTTGTTGAGACAACACTCCCAATACCTACAGGTTAAGGAAGGAAAGGTTTATTTAGCTCACATTTTATAAAGATTTTACTCCATGATCAGCTGGCTCTAAGCCAGGGTGTTGTGGCAAATGGGTGTCACAGAGGAAAAACAGTTCACGGTGGGCAGAAGATAGCAAAGCAACAAGAGAAGACCACAGCTCTTTCTATTCCTTATATTTTATCCAGGCTGTTTAGGGAAGGTACCACTCACACCCTGAATCCTTGTGCCCCTGATACTAGCATTGCACCATGAATAAATCCCAGAACCACACATTTTAGACTCAGTCACCCCTGAAAAATCCCCGCCTATGACCTTATGAGGCTTTGGAAGGACATCTAGACACTAGCCTTATCAGTGGATGTTAGCTAATAATACTGATGATAATAAAAGGGTAATGTGCTTATAAACATTTTTAGAGGTTAGAAGAAGCCATGAGTGGACCCACTAGAAACAGTAGTTGGGTTTTCTGTCAGTTTCATATTAGCTCATTGTAAATTAATTTATTAGTCTGACACAGAGTAGTTATTTTCTTAGACAAAAGTGAATAAAATGATTTTTCTGCAAGTAGTATTCATACAAGGTTTTAAAAAATTTCTTTTTGTGGTACTGATGATTGAACCCAGGGCCTCAGGCATGCTAGGCAGACCTTGTGGCACTGAGTTACAACCCAAACCTGCACTAGTTTACTTTTGAGCAGTTTAGTTTATGATGAATTGCTTGGTTTTAATCATAAAGGGCAATAACTAAACTTACAAAGATCTAAACCAAGGGTTGGAAAGCTTCAGCTCATGGGCTGAGTCTTACTAGCTTTCTATTTTCATACAGCCCATGCACTAGAGGTCATTTCTATAGAAAAGTGGTTGAAATTGGTTGGTGATGGAAAGTCATAACTTTGAACTACAACTAAGCAAATCATTATCCTAAGCCAAAGAATTCTGCTCTTCTCATTAATATTCCTGTATTATAAAAATTGTACTTGATTATTATATTTTACCGGTAAAGATTTATGGAAAATTTGTTCTCAAATATCTGTATGATACCTTGGTTTTACCTCTTTGCCCACAAAGCTTAAAATGTTTGCAATATGACTTTTACATAGAAACAAATTTCCAGTTCTGATCTAAGTAAACTACTATGTGTTTAAAATGACGGTATAGACAGTTTACAGCTGTAAGTGACTCCCAAGATCTTCTAATCCAATACTTTAACTTTATGGATAAAACCATACCCCAGGAAGGTCAGTGACTGTTCCAACACAACTCAGCTAGTCAGTGATAGGTATAGGGTTAGTTGTTAAACCTTTTGCCACTTAAATCAGTAAACCTTTCACTGTAGCAAGTAGACACTCTGGTTAGCTGGATGATACTTTATTCATCTCTCTTTAAATGGATCTGTGTGTTGCCACCAATTTCAAACTCTTTCATAAGCAGTGTTATGGTTTATATCTGGATGTCCCCCCAGAGCCTCATGTCCTCAGAAGTAGGGCTTCTGGAAGGTGATTGGATCATGGAAGTAGTACAGCTGGTTTGTAGTCAGGAGGTGAGGCCTGGGTGAAAGAGCCATTCCCTTGAGTCTCTGCTTCCTGGCTGCCACGACAAGCAACTTTTCTTCTTCTATGTTGCTGTGACATGCTGCCTTGCTTTGGAACCAGCAGACAGTGGACTGAAACTGTGAGCCAAAATCACCCTCTCTTCCTTTAAGTTGTAGGTGTTGCATATTGTGTTGCATGAGAAAAGTGACACACAGATCAGAGGTGATGTAGCATAGAAATGTAGCTGTCCCTTGGACCTATTGAACAGGGTCTGGCAAATGTTCGCTTTTTGCTGTTTCCATCTACAGGAAGAACCCTTTAGATTCTAGAATTTCTCATTAAAGCTTTTTTGGAAACACTGGTGCTGACTTTTTCTGTTAAGTTACTAACAGTGAATAACTAGAATAACCAGGCATGGTAATATATTATCACTAAATTATGTTCAATTTAGAGTGGGATTGTTTATTGGGCAGAGCAGTGGCCCTAACTGAGGCACTAATTTCTCCCTGTTCCCAACATCCCCATTGTTCTATGGTTATCTGCTAGTAAGACCAGCCATATCATGTTTGTCTTTACCACCACATAGCCTACATAATGATCATGACTCTGGCATTTGTTTCTCTTCCCACAGGTGGTTTACAAACCCAACAACTGTCAATGCCTTCTATAGTGCATCTACCAACCAGATCCGTGAGTACTGGTTTTGTGTTTTTTTGTTAGCCTGGTATCAACTGGAAGGAATTTCTTGATGCCTATGATGAAAGGGCATTCTTTATTTTTGTCCCAAAAGTGACTAGGCATGTTGATGAAAGATTATTCTTGCTGGCTTCTCCTCATCTCTGCTACTTCTTCATAGTGACATGCTTGCCTAATGCTCAGTCCCAGTGCTTCTTCTCTTTGCCTCTGTTATCTATCCTTACTGACTTTCTTGGTGATAACATCTAATCTCATGGTTTCAATCACATTTCTACACTGTTGAATGCAGAGGATGGAATTTACTATCCTTCTTCAGGCTACCATCACCTCCCACTTGGATTATGGAAATAGCTTTCACACTGGCCTCCTTTTTTTCTGCACTCACCCCCTGAAATCATGTAAAATGTTTTACGATATCATGTCACTCCTTTGTCTGGAGCCTTTTGCCAGCATCTCATCTTGTTCAGTCCAAGAAGCAAATTGCTTCCAATGGCTTAGAGTAGTGGTGGTGAACCTATGGTACACATGCCGCATCCAGCTGTTTTTCTAATCACTAAACACTCTAAAAAGTTTACAATCACTGGCCTTGACCCTAGAGGCATGTTATCATTCTGCATTTATCTCCTCCTGTGTTTCCATCTCTCCCTCACTTCCGGTCCTATTGGTCTCCTTCATGTTCCTAGAGTGCTTATGATACACTGTTCCCTTAGGGCATTTATATTTAGGGTTCTCTTTCCTTTAAAAAAACTAGCCAAGTGATCTTTATGATTCACACTCCCATTAAGTCTTTTCTCAAAAGATTCTCTCTCTGTGAGGCATTTGACCTACCCTCTGGGCAGAGAGCCTCCCTGTCCCTTGCCCCTATAGTACTCTTTGGTCAGAGGACACAGCCTGAGGGCCATGGCTACTCACTATCAGAGTCACCCTCCTGTGGCCCCTAAAAGTCTTAGCAGGACTGTGGGCTGTACTAATAATGAACAGAGGGAAAACAAGCAGATGGTGCTGATTTTTTATTTCTACATTAATTTATATATCCAAATAAGTAGTTAAATATTTTGAATATGACTCCTTGCAATATAAATATTCATTATCATGAAAATACTGTTGCTTTCTTAAGGTCCTAAGCTCCAATTTGGGAACTAAGCTGCATATGTTATATGGAAATTTAATGATATCTGAACTGTTAATTATAGCTAAAGTTTATAATATTATTTAAATATAGTAATTATACTAGTATTTAAAATATTCTTCTGGGCAATAGAAGTTGCTTATTCATTTTAGAGGAAAAATTATTTTCTTGTGTAAAACTTGGTACATGCAAAAGAATATGTGTAACATCCTGGCACATGTTAGGTTATAAAGTATATAAGAAAACATAGAATCACTGTCTGCCTATGAAGCTGTCACTCAATGAAGAATTAGAACATTACCAGTACCAGTGCAGCTACCCATCTCCCTCCCTCTCCCATTCTCTGTCTCACCATACATGTGATGACTATACTGATTTTTGTGTTTATCTTCTGCTTCTTTGAAAAAAGTATAACTTTAACAATTTATATAGGGATCCCCAAATCATTTGGTGTTTATTTTTAGTTTTTAGCATGATAAAAACAATATCATACTATATACAATCTTAAGCAACTGTGTTTTTCAGCAAATAATTCATTTTTAAGATTAATGTACAAAGCATGTAGCAGTATGCTTTTCACTGTTGTATAGTATCTCATTGTGTAACTGCACCCCTAGATTATTATATGCTCTGCTATTGGTAGACTTATGTATCCTCCACCCTCCCAGCATTTTGTTCTTTGCACTTCACTGCTCTGAATATTCCTATGTATGTGTCCTGAAACAAGATGCAGTTATATACCCAGAAGTGCAATTACTGGCTAGCAGGGTATGCAAATGCTCGACTTTACCAGAAAACAACAAATGTTCTTCAAAGTGGCATGCCAAACTACAGAAGTATTTCTGTGGTTCCTCATTTTTTTCAGTTCTTGGCATTGTTAGACTTAATCAGTGTAATAGATCAACTCTTAAGGAAGAAGAGACAATGGAATCATCTCTTCAGTGTTTCCACACTTATTTTCAAATGTCGCTGAAGGCTCCCTGCGCCTTTGGTGACTTTCGTGTGTCTAACAATAGTTCAGTCTTCAGGGTTTACCCCTAAAATGCCTTTTCCTTGGCTGATTCTCAAAGAGGTTTTCTCAGGAAGAAGCCATTTCAGGGTAACCTAACGGGCTCTTGAAAGCTCATGGGTAGAGGGGCTTTGAAATGAACACTTTGAAACAGTATTTTAATTAAGAGATTTAAGATGCTTCTATTTTCCTAATGACCAGTGCTTGCTCTTGTTGCAAATTATATTTCCAGGCAGGATGACAAGTAATCCTTTGGGTGCCTCCCCCACTCTTTCCTTTCTAATATTCTGAACTACAAATTAAGACAGGTGGAGTTTCTTCTTGCTCATTTCCTCACTAGGTTTCCTGGGACTCCCCTTGCCCCCATAACTCCTTCTTACCGCCTTCTTTTTGCTTCACTGAAGAAGTGAAAAATTGAGGTGATTTTCCAAAATGAACATCTTTATTGATTAGGGGCTGATTCTGACAGCATGTGGCCATCTGTTTAATTGGGTTCCACATCTACGATGTAACTATACTTAGTAGCGTGATTTATGAGAATTTCATTCAGTTCCCATTATAATTTTCTGATTTATGCCACTTAAGTCTGCTTCTACAAGGAGTAGAGACTTGAGTAGAAAATAGACAAATCTATAATGTTGTTATTTTCCCTCAAATCCATACCTTTGTTTGAAACCTTATAGTTTATGACCATCTTCTGATGTTCAATTTTTGCAAGGTGGTTGTAGCTTATTTTTCTACCCTTGTTTAGCTGGATAGCCATGTGTTCAGACATGGAGTGTCAGGTGAAATCATAATAATTTAAATGTGCCATGTGAGAAGTTATACTCAGGAGCTTTCAAATAAGTTAATTATATTTGAATTAATAAGATAAAGAGGAAAGCAAGGAGGTGAGAGTATTGGTGCCTTAGTCTGTATTTTCCTGACTTGGTAATGACTGCAAAACTGGACTTTGTGCTTTTCAAAGGGAAAAAGAAAGACCTCAATGGAAGACCTTGAGTACCATGGATCTAATTGTATTGTCATGGTTGATATATTTATCCCTCCTGGCTCTTATTGTCTTATCTGCCACATGTTGAATTTATCTAGCCCATAGAGTTTTGGATAAAGACTTAATGGGATGAGTTTGTAAAGTTTCCAGCACATTGCCAAGGTCAAGGCTTATACTTCTAAAATGAATAAGTCAGGCATGCACCCATCCATCTATCCCTAGGATAAGCAGTGCATCACAGGAGAAACAGCAGAATATGATTTGGGAGGGAGGTTTTGAACTTTTGCTTTCAAAAGGTTTTATAAATTAAAGTGATAGTTTTCTATATTTAAAAAATACAACCAATTTGGAAAATTGTATGCTGTTATCTTCTGTTATCTTCTGTTACCCAGAAATTCCACACCTGGTAAGTGGTTCATTATGCCCACCAAAAGACATGTATAAGGACATTCATATCAGATTTATTCATAATATCAAAAAGTTGTACAGGACCTAATCTTCACCAACAAAAGAATAATAGTGGTCTGGTCATGCAATTGAATATTATACAAAGGTGAGGAAGAAATGACTTCATACTAAAATATATATGAATGTTACCAACTGACAATGCTGAATGAAAGAAACCAGAAAGAAGAGTTCTGCTCTGTCCCATCCATGTACAATTGAAGGGCAGGAAAATGAACCCATAAGATAGAAATTAAAATAATGGTTACTTTTATTGAGGGTACTGACTGGGAGAGGAGAGTTCTGTCTTGAGCTAGCAGTTGGTTGCACAGGTACAGCTTTTGGTAGAGTGCTTGCCTGACATGCATGACACCTTGGGTTTAGTCCACAGCATAGGAAAACAAAAAGATTTATACCTTCACTGTATGCAATGCTGCAACACAAATAGCAAAATCCCTTTCCCCTTTCCCCATAGAAATGTTTAGAACAGCAGATGGTACAGATATATCTTTTGCTTCTACTGTAGTAGGTTGTCTCAGGCCAAGTCTTCAGAGACATAGACCAGGAATTGCCAAATTATTTCTATAAATTGCCAGAGCTTAAATATTTCCAGCTTTGTTAGGCATATAGTCATGGTTACAACTTTTCAACTCTGCCATTCCAGTCACCAGCAATTCATAAGTGAATGAACATGGCTGTGCTCCAATAAAACTTTAATTTTAAAACAGGCAGCAGGTTGTCTCCTAGATCAAGATGGGAAATGTTCTGTGTGTGGGCTGTTGTTTGCTGACTCTTGGAGTAGAGCTCTATGGAATGATAGGCTGCTGGGAGCTGTAGAGGTGTGTTGTGATCTGGCTTCTGTAGTTCTTTGGATCTGGTATTGGTGGAAAGAGTGAGCAACTCCTATTTTATTTTCATTTCTGCTAATATGGATTTGTTTTTAGAGTAAACTTTATTTCATGTATTCAACATCATAGTATTTGTGAAATGCCTCATTATTGAGTTCTTTTTTAATCTTCGTATACCTTGAAACATATTAAAGAAATATTTTAAATAAATAAAATCTTGGCTTGAAAATAAACGTGGCCCAAGGACGAAAACCAAAGATTTTACTATCTTTTCTGTTTTACATAAAGTGTTTGGTTGCCCCAGTAAAATCATAGATATTATGATAAAGAAGATAAGCCTCTAACCAGAGGCTGGGCCTATGCTGGCATCAAACTATATAATTAGTCCTGAAATCACACATACATTTGTGTTGCTGTACAGAAATAACTGCTTCAGACTGGGAGAACTTCTCAAACTCCATTGGCTCTGCTTGAAAGTATAAAGGAGAAGCCAAGTTAGCAAATACTCACCTGTGGTTTCTACTTGACTGGGATGAAATTAAGCCCTTCAATTCATTTATTGTGTTTGGAGGCAGGGAGAAACAAGGCCAACATCTAGAATTTGAGGACAGTCTGCCATAATTTTGGACCTAGTTGGAAACTTAAGTGGTCACTTAATTTAAATTTCTCATTATTTGGAAAATGTCCCAATACTCATAGTAGTTCTGAGTAATTTTTGTTCAGATAATATTTAAAGAGATTCCAATCATCTTCAATTTCTAGCATCCACACTCCCATGTAGTATACTTCTATACCAAATAAGTCTTACCTATGTAACCAACAGAATACTGTGGAAATGACAGAGTATGACTTTTGAGGCTAGGTCATAAATGACATTATGGCTCTCACCTTGATGTCTTTGATCAGTCACTGTGAGAGAAGCCAAGAGCCACATCAGGAGGGTGTTCAGGTAGTAGAGGGGCCTGCAGGTGAAGAAATTTGGGCTCCCTGCCCATTTCCAGCACCTTGAAAGTGTGCCATCCTGGAAGCAGATCCTCTACTACAGTCAAGCCCAGAGCAACATTTTCACTGCACCCTCCTGAGAGACCCTGAGACTGAACCACCTAAATCAGCTCTTTACAAATTCCTGACCCCGATAAACCATGGTATAGTAAATGTTTCTTGTTTTAAGCAAGTATGTTTTGGGATAGCGTCTTAGTTTCTCTCTCATTGCTGAGACACAATACCTGATACCCACAACTCTAAAGATGAAAAGTTTATTTTAGCTCAATGCTTGTCGAGGTTTAAGTCCACAGTTGGCTGGTTCCGAGGCAGGGCAGCACAGCAGAGGGTTATGCTGGAGGAGAAAGACTTCATGCCAAGATGACCTCACCTCCAGGGACCCACCTGCTTCAACCAGGCTTAAGCTCCCAACATCACATTTAGCTATAAACTCATCAGTAGATTAATTTACTAATGAATAGAACACCCTCATGATCCAGTTTCCTCCCAAAAGACCCACCTATGAGCATATGAGGTTTGGGGAAGATATCTAGATGTAAATCATAACAGATGATTTGTTACTAAGCAACAAATAACTAATATAGTTATTAACATGTCAGGTATTGAATTTAATACTAGGGTACATAACATGGTATGGTATAGTGGTTAAAGGTGTTGGCTCTGAAATGTGACAGTTCAATTTTGAATCTTGGTTTGGCCACTAATAACTTGCAGCTTCGGACAAGTTTCTTAGTATTCTTAAACCTCAGCTCAACTATCTCTAAAATGGAGATACTAGTAATGACTATCTATAGTATTGTTAAGATTGTATGAGATTTTATATATATATATATATATATATATATATATATATATATATATATATATGCTTGGGCTAGAGTCTTGTTTGTAGTGGTACTCAATAAATCTTAGCTATTACTAGTGCTTGCTTTTGAGAGAGCCTTGGCATGATAGCTAGATATTCGAATGATACTATGCTACATACACATCCAAAGTGTGCAGTGCTTTCTGGGCGGCACTGCAGAGAGGTAATTAAATCTGGGGAATCAAGGTCAGATTTGCAGTCAAAGTGATATATTTGTGTGGGCTTTAGAAGGAAAAAGAAATCCACTAGGCAGAGGAGGGAGGCTTGAACATTTGAGAAGAATGATTGACTGATTCAAAGACAACAGATAGGACATAGCATGGTGCAGGAATGGACTATGAGATGGTCACAATGACTGTGGTGCACACTGCACGATAGTTTAGAGAGCAGAAGGAATGATGGGAGAAGATATGCAGAAGTAGATGAAGGCCTTGTAGATCATGCTGAGGAAAAGGACATAGTATAGTTTTTTTTTTTGTGGGGGGAAGAACCTCAAGTTTTGCTTCTTTAGTCTTACTCTTAAAGATAATGTCTTAAGGAGAGGGAAGATTAAAGCTTCTCAGACAAGTTAGGAGTTTTGCAAATGACTCAAGGGAAGTATGGGAGGACCTAAACTTAGATGATGACAATGGTAAGGGGAAATAATGGGTGAATAAGTTAAATCCCAATGAATCATTCTCAAATAATTGTATAATGATAATTTAGGCTATAAATGTCTCTATTTCTACTCCTGCTTTGAAAGACTCCCATCACATCCATATTATAATTGTTCTGTGTAGCTACTCTTTGCTAGGAAACCAATAATTTGCCAAGTACTTTAATGTCTCTAATATTCATAATATTTCTATAATCTTGATATTATGGATTCTTTTTATAGAAGAGAAAACAGATGCTCAGAGAGGTGAAGTAACTTGACTGCAAAACCAGTAAATTACAAAGCTGGAAGTACAACCTAGCTTATTGATTGAATGCGGTTAATCTTTATGCCACACTCTTTGGCCCTGGGTAAAAATGCAAGAATTACTGAGGTAATGCATCTGAATGAGAAGATTAAAAACGTGATAAAATTCTGTCAGAATAGTCATTGTATCATGTCCTCATCCATTTCACTACTGAGTGGGGACCATTTCAGTTTTGATATGGAAACAACTGTTGGGGATAGCAAAGAGGCGGATGAGAGTCAGAATTTCATTTGGTTGCCAGGTTCTGATGATTCCATGTCCAATGACTGTGGCATCAAACAGTTCATTATTGCATTATCTAAATGTGCTGCTGTCTGCAAGCCATTTGGCTAGATCCATACCCTCTTTGGATCTTTAGGTTTTGTGGGGAGGTGGAATGTAAATTATTTGAAAGGTACTATTAGCTTCCCTAAAGGAATGTTTAGCCGTACTCTCTAAAAAGGCTTACCTCACAAATTTTACAATGAGATTTAAAAAGTTTTATATTAAGTGAGCTGAACTTAAGCCGGGAACAAACTTCAAATAATTTGCAAAGTTGACAGGTAATGTACTTATCAAGATTGTGGGACATCTGCTTCAACTGTTTAGGACGTTCTTTTCCTGTTCTAGTTGAGGAAATTGGACATCCCTAGCAACCCCCCCACCCCCGCGCCAATCTCAAGGCCTGACTAAGGAAGCAGTAAGAATAGCATTCTGGGAAGTGTCATGGGAAAAGAAAAGTGCCTTCAACTGGGATCCATTTAGTCTCATAGGGCTCCCATTATCCTACTGAGTCCCAAGACCAAAGTGTATAGGAACACAGTTTGCCACCCGCATTTGTGAGTGTTGCTTCCGACAGTGGACTAGGCGAGTTAGCTGCAGGGCTGGTAGTAAAAAGCAGGAAATGATTATCAGGGTCAATCTGATTAAAGTGACAAGGTGTGTGAGGGGCACTCAGTGGGAACTACCTGGATGTGAGCCAGAGTGAGGTGAGCATCAGTAGCCTGGAAAACAGCCACGGCAGTGGGAGACCGGAAGTCAGGGAGCAGTCTCCCTAATTTATCCTGATGCTCCCCATCTCACTGTCCTTCCTTTAAAAATCAATATTCTTATTTACCTCTACTACAAAAGCAGTTTATATTTATTTCAGAAAATGTAGAAAATTTTCAGATGGGCTAAAATTTGTAAAAACTTGATATCATTCAAAAGTAGCTATAATTAAAAATATTGAATACTGCTAAAACTTATGTTTACTACACATATTTTAAAATTTAAGTATAGATTCATCCTATTGGACTGCCTGTGAACATTATATCATGAATATTTTTTCCACCCATTACATATCCTCCTAAATGAATCTCACCAAACAATAGCACCTAGTTTAACTTCTTCCCAATGGACAGTTAGGTTTTTTAATTATTGTAAAAAAAATAAACAAAATCATAAATAGTACGTTTTGTAGCTAAATCTTTGTCTAAATCTCAGATTGTTTCTTTAGGGCAAATTCCTATACTTGGAAGGGTTGCCGTGTCAAATGGTATGCCCCATGTAAGGGCTTCACAATGCTTTGTATGAAAAGTAGCAACAATTTATACCTCAGATGCACGTGTTACAATAGATGCACGTGTTAATGCATTGCATTTTAAAGATGCTGTTGGAGGAGAAGAGTAAAGAGTCCTAGTTTATTTGATCTAATTGATATGGGGGAAATTATCTTCATATTTCATCTTGAGATTATTATCTCATACCTCAATGGGGCTCAGTAGACTCACACAAGCACTTGTTGCATACCTAGTATTCTCTAAAGCCTGGGTTAATATTATTGCTACTAGTGTCATTTTTTAATACTTAGGAAAGCCATTGTATATAGGAAAAGACCTATTAAAGCTTTACAGTAGAGAAAATTAGTGTTTCTTATGGTAGAAACTGAACTATAGCAGTGGTTCTCAAAGTGAGGTATCTGGACCAGAAGCAACAGAACCACTTATAATAAATGGGTATTATCTACCCCTTCTATGGAATCAGAAACTCTGGGAGTTGAGATCAACAGTTTATGTTTTTAGATACCAAATCTCTCTGCAAGATGCCAAAGTTTGCAAACCACCGAGCTATACAAATGCTGTAAAATGCAAAAGAGGCACAGTTTGTTGGATAAATGTGGAATTATTCATTTCTTCTGGCTTGCCTGGGACTATTCCAGTTTTACAGTGATAATCCTGCATTGCAAGAGTCTCTTTAGTCCTGGGCAAACAGGGACAGTTGGCCACTCTGGTAAGGGGGGGGATTCTCTTTGTTTTAGCTTAAAGACAATTATGGTAAAAAAGAAGGGTCAGCAAAGGAAGGCTTCAAGATGGAGGACAGATTTCAGAAGCTGCTTTTCTGCTTGTCAGCTCTAGGCTGATAGATGTGGTAGCAGGAGGTTACCTGCAGGAAGCCAGCAGATGGCTAAAGCATCTTGCTGAATCCCTTGACAGGAGTCACAGCTGTTAAAACTTTATACTTTCTGGAAAGGGAAAGGTTGGCATTCACCAAACTACTACAAGATGCCAACTTGGAAAAAAAAGGCACTATTAATCTTAGCAGTGGTGACAATGAAATCCTTTTACAACAAAAAATATAACCAAAAGTGCTTTGTAATTGCAGTAATTTTCATGTCCTGACTGATGGCCCCCTAGATTCTAGAAGAATGGTATCTAGCTTATCTGCTTACAAAATTTAATCCTCAGTAAGATGTAACATTCATTCTCTCTTAGAGCAAGCATTCATCCTGAATTCTTTCAAGGCATTTGCAATTAAAATTATTTTTGTCCTTTTACAGAGTCATAATTTACAGACTATATGAAGTTTGATTTTTGACAGTATAATCTGAAAACAGTTGAAGCAAACTAATGGAAGAGAGGTAGAGAGAAGAATGAGGAACAAAGGCTGATTCATGGATTGGTTAATTTAAACATAAGCAGCTCCTTATTTATTATATATTCAGATTACCCAGGGAGCATTTAAGAAACACTCATGTCCAGGGCTCCATCTCAAAGATTGTGCCTTATAGGTTTGGGGTAGGGACCAGAACATAAGTATATTTTTAGGAAAAAAATGAGGAATTCTAATGTTCAGTTGGGTTTGAGAATAGTTATCCTGATGTTAAGTAATGGGTACCAACTTCAGTGTGCACTAGAATAACCTGGAGAGCAGCATGAAAGCTCTGGAATCCATTCCCAGCATTCCTGATTCAGCAGACCTAGATGATGGTTATGTTGTTGGTCTGTAGACCATACTCTGAGAACCAGAGTCCTAAATCATTCCTGCATCAAGGTTTAACTGATCTTACAAAGTATAGCTTCCAGGCCTTAGTATAGGTATCTCTAAAGTCCACTGCACGTCTACTTGCATGGATGCAGTATTTTTTTCTCTACTGAGTTTAAAACACATTTCAGTTAAAAGTACTCTTTAGAGAGCATGGTAGATTCTTCTTCTTCACATATTGCAAAAATAGGATTGCCTGGTGATAATCTTTCACTCTCATTCGATTGTAGGTTCTTTGAGGACTTTTAAAATTCGTGACTTACCTATGTGGCTTGGCACTTCATAGGAATTCAGTAAATGTTAGTGGTTAATGGTTATGTATAAAAATTATGTCATCCTAATAAACTACAACTGTTCTCAAAGTTTTTATTACTGGATTTAAATATGCTAACATCTCCAAATTTAGGATCATAAAATATGTTCACTTAGTGAACTAAAGAATTAGAAGCTACTGCACAGGACAAATAAAATAAATATGTAAGCACAAGGTAATTGCAAGGGAAACTTACCAAGAATCATAATAATGTTACTAGGATGATATATCAGTGATAACCCTGAAACAAGAATTTATATATGGATTAGTTTAGTGATATAAGAATAATACCTAAGGTTTTTAGAAAAAAATGGTTATAACATGTACTCAAACCATATTAACATGTCAGCAAATGCATGCAAAAGAAAAAATAGCCTATTGTTTGACAAAACTAATAGTGCAACAGAATATATTAACTTAGTTCCTTAGCAGAAAATATCATATACACCCATAATGAAAGAGAACAGTTAAAGACACATACTGAATGCTCAGGAAACCCAGCTATATCTCTGTAGATTACAGCTGCAGGAATTATGGAAACATATTTTATCCAATAAACAGTTGAGTGTGTTCATCAGTCCACATGTTCTCAAGTTCACTGGATCCCACTTTGGAATTCTTTCTTTGTTATGTGTTTTAGAATTGAACTTTGTCATTCTCTGCTGGCTGTGCTACTCTTATTCTAGAGGGTGCCAGACGAATACAAAGTGAAGAAATTCAATAATGCTGATTTTTTTCAAAAGAGTCAAGGAGATATTGAATTTAAGAATGAAATTCTCCTTATTGTGATTTTAATATATGTGATAGTATAAACACATTTTTATGAAAAATGAGATTATAGTAGCCATTGATCATTTTCTGTTAGTCGATTCAGAATGCCCTGTAATTCTTTCATTCTTTTGAATGCTTTTATACTATTTTGGTATGTTTGATATTATTGTATTTGAAGGTATGCTCAACTGTAGCAAAGAAAGAGATATTTTGACAGCTACTGTTAATGTCCGGTTGTCTTGTTGTAAAGTGTTGTGTTGCTTATGTTGTTCTGTTCTGATCTGCTTTGTTCTGTCCTCTTTTGTTTTATTCTCTTTAAAATTAAAAAAATGAAATGTTTCTAAATTTAGATGAGTTTGAATTGTGTTAGCAAATTTACCAAGATTTCTTATAGAGAAAGGGAAAGAGCAAGTGCTCTGGGCTTTGAAAACCGACGTTGAAAGTTGGAGGCGTCTCATTTTGTTAAATCTGACCAAACATGGAAATAACAGGAAAGGATGTGTGAGTCTGACTCACAGATGTTTGAAAAGAGTCAGCATTTGTAACTATCAATAAAGAAAGTAAAAAAGCTTTCAAATAACATAAAACTTTGGAAAGTGATGATTTCAAAATATTTTCTATATGATAATATTCCTGAAACATATTGTTATGATTATGGAGCTTGATGCTGCAGTTAAAAGAAAGCAACAGAAAATGTAGAGATGATACATTATAGGAGTTCAATACTTATAAGGCCAAGGGCCTTTAATCTTAGTCATTATGTGGTCTAATTTTCTCTCTAGCTTATGCCACAAGCATAAAATGAGAGTTCCTTACGTGTGAGAGCAGGAAAGGCTAAATGGATAGTGATAGAACTTGCAAAAAGCTAGGTAGGGCTTTTTAGCTTGTTCATTTCTGCATTCTTGGAGGTGTGTGCGTGCTGCTAAGGATCAAATCTAGGGCTTTGCAGGTGATGTCACTGAGCCACATTCCCAGCTTCATGTCTGCATTCCTATTGACAGTTTATTAGGAAAAATGTGCTGACATCAAAACTACACTTGTTATGGCATGAGAGCAAGAGACAGGAACCAACAGAGACCCTCATCTAGAAAGAGAAGGAAAACCAGAACGTAAATAATGAAGTGTATCACAGATCCGGCACTGAATATGGAAAGTTTAAGAAATGCATGGGCGCTACCAATGAGTTGTGTAATGTTCTAGACTTGGGCGCTACCAATGAGTTGTGTAATGTTCTAGACTTTAGCTAACAAAATATACTCACAATTGTAGGTAATGCTTCAGTCCTGATCACTCCTTCACAAGGTGATCCATTCATTCAAGGAATATTTACTCGGTGCCCTATGTGCCTGAAATTCTAGCTCTAAGGATATCTCAATGAAAGAATAGTACAGATAAATAAAAATACCTTTTATTGTGCAAGTTGCAATTCTACTTGGGAAAGACAGATTATTTATATAAAATAGGTAAAATATGGAGTATCATAGATGGTGGCATTATGGTGAGTTTTAGCATAAAAATGGGGAGGATAATATACTATCCCTTAAAAAAGTACTTGGGAAAGTGCTAAAGAAAAGGTGAGACTTGAGTATGGTAAATACCTGAAGCAAGCTGTGTAAAAGTGGTGGAAAGAAAGTCCTAGCTAAGGGAGAGAAGAGTGGAGACAAGGAAATGATTATTTTCTTTCATCTCCCTCCATGCAGGGTGAATTTGCTACTTCTGAGTGTATTTGTTTTCTTGAGGTCTGAGCAGTGGGATAGTGGACTAATTTTGTTTTCCCCTCTATACTTTTCTGTACCAAAAATCTAATTAATGCAATGTTACAATGATAAAATGGTCCTGAAACATGGAAGCATTTAATTTCTTTTGGAAAGCTGTAGCTGCCGTCAGGATATGATTTAATGACTGTAAAAGTCAAGTAGTTGAACTTGAGCTAATAACCCAGTAAATGTGATCAGTTCCTTGGCAATTATGTTAGAAACAAGAGTGCTGTGTGTGTTCTATGGTCAGCATTTTGCTAAGCTCCAATTAGGTTAGTCAGTATCCATTGATAGGGGAGTTATAATGAGAAAGTTCACTAAAAATGAAAGCTTGACCCAAGGAGAAAAGAAAAGCAAGCCCCAGTGGTTGTCTCAGGTGCGAATTTAAAAAGGAATTATTACTAATGGTGAGGTCATTGCTGCATATGATGCTAATATTTGCTTTTGCTATAATGTAATTGAAATTGTATAGCAATGGTACTGTTTTCTTATGTAAACAAATACAAGAGCAAAATAATACTATGTAAACTTATTTACCTATTTTTAGATAGCCTTTTTAAAAATTTCATTTAAACAGAAAAACAAAACAAAACAAAACAAAACAGAAAAAAGGGTAGCAACAATACAGAACTCCAAGGAAAAAAAGAAAAGAACAAAAAATACTAAGAAAGCATTACTTGATAACTTACATACTGTTATCTTGGAAATAGTTGTTCAAGTTACAAACTTAAAACATACAAAGTACACATTCAAACAATGAGACTCTTAACAGTTCTGCTCCATGATCTAACAAAAACAGTAATATGGTCATTCAACTTACATACTTAAACATACATGCAGTTATATCCTTTAGAGCACTTTGTTTTCCTCTCTTTTTTATAGAAACAATTACTCATTTTGGGTTTTATTACTCCTACATTTCTTATTATTTTTTAAACTAGAGACACAATGTGATATTCATAAATATGATTCTTATTTATTTCACTAATGAGGATAATCTCAAGCTGTCTTCATTTACCTATGAAGGCCTCAAGATTATCCTTCTTCATAGCCAAGTAATATTCCATTGTATAAAAATACATCTTTTTCATCCATTCTGCGGTTGATGGGAATCTTGTTTATTTCCAAGATTTACCTATTACAAATTGTGCTGCTATGAACATGGGTGCACATATATCACTGTGATATGACCCTTTCTGTTTTTCTGGGAAAATACTCAGGAGGGGAATAGCTGGGTTGAATGGAACTTCCAATCCTAGTCTTCTGAGAATTCTCCATACTGATTTCCATAGTGGTTGCAGTAGTCAACATTCCCAACAAAGGTGGAGCAGTGTTCCTTTTTCCCCACAGCCTTGCCAACACTTTTTATCAGTTGATTTCTTGATGGCAGCTATTCTTTCAGGGGTGAGATGAAATCTCAATGTTGTTTTAATTTGCATTTCTCGAATGACCAGTGATGGTGAATATTTCTTCATGTATTTATTTTCCATTTGTATTCTTCATCTGAGAACTGTGTGTTCATCTCAGATGCCCATTTTTGGAGAGGGTCTTTGAATTTGGGGGGCTTGAAATTTTTCAATTATTTATATGTTCTTGATATAAGTCCTTTGTCTGAGGGGTTTCTGGCTAAAATTCTTTCACATTCTCTGGGTTTTCTTTTCACTCTGATGGTAATTTCTTTTGAGGTGCAGAAACTTTTCAATAATATGAGATCCCAATTATTGCTTCTCTGAAGTGTTTCCTGTGCAGTTTGCATTTTGTTCATGAATACTCTGCCTACCCCTATGTCTCCAAGACTTCTACCTACCTTATCTTCTAGTAGATTTAGTGTTTTTGTTTTAATGTTTAGGTCTTTGATCCTTAGACTTTAGTTTTGTGCATGGTGATAGGCATGGATCTAGTTTCAGTCTTCTGCATGTGGAGAGCCAATTTTTCCAACCCCATTTATTAAAGAGGCTATCCTTCTTTCAGTGAACATGTTTATCACCTTTGTCAAATATCAGGTGGCTAAGTTTCTTTGTACTTATACTTGCATCTTCTAATCTGTTCCATTGATCCTCAGGTTTATTTTTTTCCAGTACCATGCTGATTTTATCACTGTGGCTTTGTAGTACACTTTCAAATCAGGAATTGAGATGCCTCCTGCCTTGTCTTTATGGCCCAGAATTGCCTTTGCTATTCTAGGTTTCTTCTGTTTCCAAATGAATTTTAGGAGTGTTTTCTCTAGATCTGTGAGGTATGTCAATGGTATTTTGATTGGGATTGTGCTAAATCTGTATAACAGTTTTGAGAGTATGGCCATTTTCACAATGTTGGTTCTTCCTAGCCAAGAGCAAGGAATAAAGATAGGAAAGGAAGAAGTTAAATTATAACTATTTGCAGATGACATGATAGTCTATATAAAAGACCCAAAAAACTTCACTAAAAGACTACTAGAGGTAAGAAACAAATTCAGCAGTGTAGCTGGCTACAAAGTCAATGCTCAAAAATCAATAGCATTCCTGTACACAAACAAGAACCTCACCGAGAGAGAAATTATGGAAATATCGCCCTTCATAAAAAAAATGAAGTACTTAGGAATCAACCTAACTAAGAATGTAAAAGACCTTTATGCTGAAAATTATACTACGCTAAAAAAGGAGATTGAAGAGGGTTTTAAATAG